>JAMJFZ010001994.1:0-98035 GCA_026225945.1 Cricetomys ansorgei
ACACATTGAAAGACAGTTCCTATGCGTTTCTCCACTAAAACATGAATACATGTCTTTTCTAACTAAGGAAACAGAGAACCTTCAAAGGCGACTACAGAAGAGAAGTGTTTCAAGAACTAAGTAACATGTGTGTTCCAAATGCAATTATAACCGTAGGAACGTCTTAAACACAACACAGATGTAGACACACTATCAGTGGCAATTTCAACAGAGTGGTCAATGCGCACTCATCAAACTATGCACTCTGAGTGAGATTCCAGCTTCTCTCACACACAAGACTCTCAGAAGTAACTAACCCTAAACCTAACTTTAACCCTAACCATAATCCTAACCCCTTACCCTAACCCTAACCCTCTAACACTAACACTAACACTTACTCTAACCCTAACCCTAACCGTAACCCTAATCCTAACCCCTAACCTTAACCCTAACCCTAACCCTAACCCCTAACCCTAACCCTAACCCACTAACACTAACCATAACCCTAATCCTAAACCTAACCCTAACACAAACCATAACCCTAACCCAAACTCTAACCCTAACCCAAAACTTAACCCTAACACTAACCCTAACCCTAACCTTAACCCTAACCCTAACCCTCTAACACTAACCCTAACCCTAACCCTAACCCCAAAAATAAACCTAACCCTAACCTAAACCCTAACCCTAACCCTAACCATAACCGTAACACTAACCCTAACCCCTAACCCCTACCCATAAGCCTAACCCTATCCCTAACACTCTAACACTAACCCTATCCCTAATCCTAACCCCAAATATAAACCTAACTGTTGGGAGCCGATATTATTCGCCATTAGAAGATGGCGACGGCTTCCTGCTTCCTGGTTCTTCACGGAGCGTTGTTTGCTTTTGTGCATGCACTGGCTGTGTAATCTGCTCAAGTTAACCACATGCTAATTGGGATTGTAAAAGCCGCCGATTGAAGGCAGTATACTAATTAGGTTCTACAAGAGCACCAATTGGCAGGGAAAAACATTCTCCAGAGCTCTATATTAGCCGGGGGTTTTCTAGACTCGGGGTCCTTCTCCATCTGTTGTCTAAAAGAGCTGTTCAATAAACTGTTGTCAGAAGAATTCTGTTTTGCCGCGTCTCCTTTATCGGCGAAGGTAGCGGGCGACACCTAACCCTAACCCTAACCCTAACCCTAACCCTAACACTAACCCTAACCCTAACTTTATAACCCTAACCCTAACCCTAACCCTAACCCTAACCCTAAGACTAACCCTAACCCTAACCCTAACCCTAAAACCCTAACCCTAACCCTAACCCTAAACCTAACCCTTAAACCCTAACATTAACCCTAACCCTAACCCTAACCCTAACCCTAACCCTAACCCTAACCCTAACCCTAACCCTAACCGTAGGAACGTCTGAAACACAACACAGATGTAAACACACTATCAATGGTATTTCAACATAGTGGTCAATGCGCACTCATCAAACTATGCACTCTGAGTGTGATTCCAGCTTCTCTCACACACAAGACTGTCTCAGAAGTAACTAAAATACGTATTGCAACAGCATCTACTAAGAAACACTCTCCTAATACGCCTAACACATTGAAGCACAGTTCCTATGCGTTTCTCCACTAAAACATGAATACATGTCTTTTCTAACTAAGGAAACAGAGAACCTTCAAAGGCGACTACAGAAAAGAAGTGTTTCAAGAACTAAGTAACATGTGTGTTCCAAATGCAATTCTAACCGTAGGAACGTCTGAAACACAACACAGATGTAAACACACTATCAATGGGTATTTCAACATAGTGGTCAATGCGCACTTATCAAACTATGCACTCTGAGTGTGATTCCAGCTTCTCTCACACACAAGACTCTCAGAAGTAACTAAAATACGTATTGCAACAGCATCTACTAAGAAACACTCTCCTAATATACCCTAACACATTGAAACACAGTTCCTATGCGTTTCTCCACTAAAACATGAATACATGTCTTTTCTAACTAAGTAAACAGAGAACCTTCAAAGGCGACTACAGAAAAGAACCCTAAGACTAAAACCCTAGGAATACAGATGTAAACACAGAATCAAGTGTTTGAATACAGAAAAGAAGTGTTTCAAGAACTAAGTAACATTTGTGTTCCTAATGCAATTCTAACTGTAGGAACGTCTGGAACACAACACAGATGTAAACACACTATCAATGGGTATTTCAACATAGTGGTCAATGCGCACTCATCAAACTATGCCCTCTGAGTGTGATTCCAGCTTCTCTCACACACAAGACTCTCAGAAGTAACTAAAATACGTATTGCAACAGCATCTACTAAGAAACACTCTCCTAATACCTCTAACACATTGAAACACAGTTCCTATGCGTTTCTCCACTAAAACATGAATACATGTCTTTTCTAACTAAGGAAACAGAGAACCTTCAAAGGCGACTACAGAAAAGAAGTGTTTCAAGAACTAAGTAACATGTGTGTTCCAAATGCAATTCTAACCGTAGGAACGTCTGAAACACAACACAGATGTAAACACACTATCAATGGCTATTTCAACATAGTGGTCAATGCGCACTCATGAAAACTATGCACTCTGAGTGTGATTCCAGCTCTCTCTCACACACCCAAGACTCTCTAAGAACCTGTAACTAAAACCCTAACCCTAACCCTAACCCTAAACCAAACCCCTAACTATCCCCTAAACCCTAACACCTAACCCTAACTCTAACTCTCTAACCACTAACCCTAACCCTAACCCTAAACAAACCTAACCCTAACCCTAACCCTAACCCTACACCCTGTAACCCTAACCTAAACCTAAACCCTAACCCTAACCCTACGTAACCCAAACCCTAACCCTAACACTAACCCTAACCCTAAACCCCCCTAACACTTAACCCCCTAACCCTAACTCTAACCCTAACCCGTAACCCAACCCTTCCCAACCGAAACCCTAACCGTAGGAACGTCTTAAACACAACACAGATGTAAACACACTATCAGTGGCAATTTCAACAGAGTGGTCAATGCGCACTCATCAAACTATGCACTCTGAGTGTGATTCAGCTTCTCTCACACACAAGACTCTCAGAAGTAACTAACCCTAAACCTAACTTTAACCCTAACCATAATCCTAACCCCTTACCCTAACCCTAACCCTCTAACACTAACACTAACACTTACCCTAACCCTAACCCTAACCTAACCACCTAATCCTAACCCTAACCTAACCCAAACCCTAACCCTAACCCCTAACCCTAACCCTAACCCCTAACACTAACCATAACCCTAATCCTAAACCTAACCCTAACCAAACCATAACCCTAACCCAAACTCTAACCCTAACCCAAAACCTAACCCTAACACTAACCCTAACCCTAACCTTAACCCTAACCCTAACCCTCTAACACTAACCCTAACCCTAACCCTAACCCCAAAAATAAACCTAACCCTAACCTAAACCCTAACCCTAACCCTAACCATAACCGTAAACACCCTAACCCTAACCCCTAACCCTACCCATAAGCCTAACCTATCCCTAACACTCTAACACTAACCCTATCCCTAATCCTAACCCCAAATATAAACCTAACTGTTGGGAGCCGATATTATTCGCCATTAAACCCTAGATGGCGCCGGCTTCCTGCTTCCTGGTTCTTCACGGGAGCGTTGTTTGCTTTTGTGCATGCACACAAGACTGGCTGTGTAATCTGCTCAAGTTAACCACATGCTAATTGGGATTGTAAAAGCCGCCGATTGAAGGCAGTATACTAATTAGGTTCTACAAAGCACCAATTGGCTAGGGAAAAACATTCTCCAGAGCTCTATATTAGCCGGGGGTTTTCTAGACTCGGGGTCCTTCTCCAACCCTGTCTAAAAAGAGCTGTTCAATAAACTGTTGTCAGAAGAATTCTGTTTTGCCGCGTCTAACCTTAATCGGCGAAGGTAGCGGGCGACACCTAACCCTAACCCAAACCCTAACCCTAACCCTAAACATAACCCTAACCCTAACTTTACCCTAACCCCTAACCCTAACCCTAACCCTAACCCTAAGACTAACCCTAACCCTAACTCTAACCCTAAAACCCTAAGCCTAACCAACCCTAATCCTAACCCTAACCCTAAAACCCTAACCCTAACACTAACCGTAACCCTAACTCTAACCCTAACCCTAACCCTAACCCTAACGTAGGAACGTCTGAAACACAACACAGTGTAAACACACTATCAATGGCTATTTCAACATAGTGGTCAATGCGCACTCATCAACCTATGCACTCTGAGTGGGATTCCAGCTGCAACAGCATCTACTAACAAACACTCTCCTAATACGCCTCACACACAAGACTCCACTCATGAAGTAACTAAAATACGTATTGCAACAGCATCTACTAAGAAACACTCTCCTAATACTCTCAGAAGCCTAACACATTGAAACACAGTTCCTATGCGTTTCTCCACTAAAACATGAATACATGTCTTTTCTAACTAAGTAAACAGAGAATCTTCAAAGGCGAATACAGAAAAGAAGTGTTTCAAGAACTAAGTAACATTTGTGTTCCTAATGCAATTCTAACTGTAGGAACGTCTGGAACACAACACAGATGTAAACACACTATCAATGGGTATTTCAACATAGTGGTCAATGCAGGCTTATAAAACTATGCCTTCTGAGTGTGATTCCTGCTTCTCTCACACACAAGTCTCTCAGAAGTAACTAAAATACGTATTGCAACAGCATCTACTAAGAAACACTCTCCTAATACCTCTAACACATTGAAAGACAGTTCCTATGCGTTTCTCCACTAAAACATGAATACATGTCTTTTCTAACTAAGGAAACAGAGAACCTTCAAAGGCCAATACAGAAAAGAAGTGTTTCAAGAACTAAGTAACATTTGTGTTCCTAATGCAATTCTAACTGTAGAATTCTCTGGAACACAACACAGATGTAGACACACTATCAATGGGTATTTCAATATAGTGGTCAATGCGGACTCATAAAACTATGCCCTCTAAATGTGATTCCTGCTTCTCTCACACACAAGACTCTCAGAAATAACTAATCCTAACCCTAACCCTAACAGTAACTCTAAACCTAACACCTAACCCTAACTCTAACTCTCTAACACTAACCCTAACCCTTACCCTAATCCTAACCCTAACCCAGACATTAACCCTAACCCTGTCCCTAACCATAAACCTAAACCTAACCCTAACCCTAAACATTAACCCTAACCCTAACACTAACCCTAACCCTAAACCCCTAACATTAACCCTAACCCTAACTCTAACCCTCAACGTAACCCATTCCCTTCCCATAACCCTAACCACAAGAACGACTTAAACACAACACAGATGTAAACACACTATCAGTGGCAATTTCAACAGAGTGGTCAATGCGCACTCATCAAACTATGCACTCTGAGTGTGATTCCAGCTTCTCTCACTCACAAGACTCTCAGAAGTAACAAACCCTAAACCTAACTTTAACCCTAACCCTAATCCTAACCCCTTACCCTAACCCTAACCCTCTAACACTAACACTAACACTTATCCTAACCCTAACCCTAACCCTAACCCTAATGCTAACCCCTAACCTTAACCCAAACCCTAAGCCTAACCCCAAACCCGAACCCGAACCCACTAACCCTAACCCTAACCCTAACACTAACCCTAACACTAAACTTAACCCTAACCCTAACCCTCTAACACTAACCCTAACCCTAACCCTAACCACAAAAGTAAACCTAACCCTAACCTAAACCCTAACCCTAACCCTAACCATAACCCTAACACTAACCCTAACCCTAACCCCTAAACCTACCAATAAGCCTAACCCTATCCCTAACACTCTAACACTAACACTATCCCTAATCCTAACCCCAAATATAAACCTAACCCTAACCCAAACCCTAACCCTAACCCTAAACATAACCCTAACACTAACTTTATCCCTAACCCCTATCCCTAACCCTAACCCTAACCCTAAGACTAACCCTAACCCTAACTCTAACCCTAAAACCCTAAGCCTAACCAACCCTAATCCTAACCCTAACCCTAAAACCCTAACCCTAACACTAACCGTAACCCTAACTCTAACCCTAACCCTAACCCTAACCGTAGGAACGTCTGAAACACAACACAGTCGTAAACACACTATCAATGTCTATTTCAACATAGTGGTCAATGCGCACTCATCAACCTATGCACTCTGAGTGGGATTCCAGCTGCCCTCACACACAAGACTCTCAGAAGTAACTAAAATACGTATTGCAACAGCATCTACTAAGAAACACTCTCCTAATATGCCTAACACATTGAAACACAGTTCCTATGCGTTTCTCCACTAAAACATGAATACATGTCTTTTCTAACTAAGTAAACAGAGAACCTTCAAAGGCGAATACAGAAAAGAAGTGTTTCAAGAACTAAGTAACATTTGTGTTCCTAATGCAATTCTAACAGTAGGAACGTCTGGAACACAACACAGATGTAAACACACCATCAATGGGTATTTCAACATAGTGGTCAATGCAGACTTATCAAACTATGCCCTCTGAGTGTGATTCCTGCTTCTCTCACACACAAGACTCTCAGAAGTAACTAAAATACGTATTGCAACAGCATCTACTAAGAAACACTCTCCTAATACGTCTAACACATTGAAAGACAGTTCCTATGCGTTTCTCCACTAAAACATGAATACATGTCTTTTCTAAGTAAGGAAACAGAGAACCTTCAAAGACCAATACAGAAAAGAAGTGTTTCAAGAACTAAGTAACATTTGTGTTCCTAATACAATTCTAAATGTAGGAACGTCTGAAACACAACACAGATGTAAACACACTATCAATGGCTATTTCAACATAGTGGTCAATGCGCACTCATCAACCTATGCACTCTGAGTGGGATACCAGCTTCTCTCACACACAACACTGTCCGAAGTAACTAAAATACGTATTGCAACAGCATCTACTAAGAAACACTCTCCTAATACCTCTAACACATTGAAACACAGTTCCTATGCGTTTCTCCACTAAAACATGAATACATGTCTTTTCTAACTAAGGAAACAGAGAACCTTCTTAGGCGACTACAGAAGAGAAGTGTTTCAAGAACTAAGTAACATGTGTGATCCAAATGCAATTCTAACCGTAGGAACGTCTTAAACACAACACAGATGTAAACACACTATCAGTGGCAATTTCAACAGAGTGGTCAATGCGCACTCATCAAACTATGCACTCTGAGTGTGATTCCAGCTTCTCTCACACACAAGACTCTCAGAAGTAACTAACCCTAAACCTAACTTTAACCCTAACCCTAATCCTATCCCCTCTCCCAAACTCTAACCCTCTAACAGTAACACTAACACTTACCCTAACCCTAACCCTAACCCTAACCCTAATCCTAACCCCTAACCTTAACCCAAACCCTAACCCTAACCCCTATCACGAACCCTAACCCACTAACCCTAACCTTAACCCTAATCCTAAACCTAACCCTAACACAAACCCTAACCCTAACCCAAACCCTAAAACTAACCAAAAACTTAACCCTAACACTAACCCTAACCCTAACCTTAACCCTAACCCTAACCCTCTAACACTAACCCTAACCCTCACCCCAAAAATAAACCTAACCATAACCTAAACCCTAACCCTAACCCTAACCATAACCGTAACACTAACCCTAACCCTAACGCCTAACACTACCCATAAGCTTAACCCTATTCCTAACACTCTAACACTAACCCTATCCCTAAACCTAACCCCAAACATAAACCTAACCCTAACCCAAACCCTAACCCTAACCCTAAACCTAATAACCCTAACCCTAACCTTATCCCTAACCCCTAACCCTAATCCGAACCCTAACCCTAACCTTAACCCTAACCCTAACCCTAACCCTAAGACTAACCCTAACCCTAACTCTAACCAAAAACCCTAAGCCTAAACAACCCTAATCCTAACCATAACCCTAAAACCCTAAAACTAACCCTAACCGTAACCCTAACTCTAACCCTAACCCTAACCCTAACCCTAACCATAGGAACGTCTGAAACACAACACTGTCGTAAACACACTATCAATGGCTATTTCAAGATAGTGGTCAATGCGCACTCATCAACCTATGCACTCTGAGTGGGATTCCAGCTTCTCTCACACACAAGACTCTCCGAAGTAACTAAAATACGTATTGCAACAGAATCTACTAAGAAACACTCTCCTAATACGCCTAACACATTGAAACACAGTTCCTAAGCTTTCTCCACTAAAACATGAATACATGTCTTTTCTAACTAAGGAAACAGAGAACCTTCAAAGGCGACCACAGAAAAGAAGTGTTTCAATAACTAAGTAACTTGTGTGTTCCAAATGCAATTCTAACCGAAGGAACGTCTGAAACACAACACAGATGTAAACACACTATCAATGGGTATTTCAACGTAGTGGTCAATGCGCACTCTTCAAACTATGCACTCTGAGTGTGATTCCAGCTTCCCTCACACACAAGACTCTCAGAAGTAACTAAAATTCGTATTGCAACAGCATCTACTAAGAAACACTCTCCTAATACGCCTAACACATTGAAACACAGTTCCAATGCGTTTCTCCAATAAAACATGAATACATGTCTTTTCTAACTAAGTAAACAGAGAATCTTCAAAGGCGAATACAGAAAAGAAGTGTTTCAAGAACTAAGTAACATTTGTGTTCCTAATGCAATTCTAACAGTAGGAACGTCTGGAACACAACACAGATGTAAACACACTATCAATGGGTATTTCAACATAGTGGTCAATGCGCACTTATCAAACTATGCACTCTGAGTGTGATTCCAGCTTCTCTCACACACAAGACTCTCAGAAGTAACTAAAATACGTATTGCAACAGCATCTACTAAGAAACACTCTCCTAATACGCCTAACACATTGAAACACAGTTCCTATGCGTTTCTCCCTAAAACATGAATACAGGTCTTTTATAACTAAGGAAACAGAGAACCTTCAAAGGCGACTACAGAAAAGAAGTGTTTCAAGACATAAGTAACATATGTGTTCCAAATGCAATTCTAACCGTAGAAACGTCTGAAACACAACAGAGATATAAATACAGAATCAATGGCTATTTCAACATAGTGGTCAATGCACACTCATCAAACTATGCACTCTGAGTGTAATTCCAGCTTTTCTCACACACAGGACTCTCAGAAGTAACTAATCCTAACCCTAACCCTAACTGTAACTCTAAACCTAACCCCTAACCCTAACTCTAACCCTCTAACACTACCCCTAACCCTTAACCTAAACCTAACCCTAACCCAGACATTAAACCTAACCCTGTCCCTAACCATAAACCTAAACCTAACCCTTACCCTAAACTCTAACCCTGACCCTAACCCTAACCCTAACCCTAACCCTAACACTAAAACCCTAACATTAACACTAACCCTAAACCTAACCCTCAACCTAACCCATACCCTTCCCATAACCCTAACCACAGGAACGTCTGAAACACAACACAGATGTAAACACGCTATCAATGGGTATTTCAACGTAGTAGTGCACGCGCACTTATCAAACTATGCACTCTGAGTGTGATTCCAGCTTCTCTCACACACAAGACTCTCAGACGTAACTAAAATACGTATTGCAACAGCATCTACTAAGAAACACTCTCCTAATACGCCTAACACATTGAAACACAGTTCCTATGCATTTCTCTACTAAAACATGAATACATGTCTTTTCTAACTAAGTAAACAGAGAACTTTCAAAGGCGAATACAGAAAAGAAGTGTTTCAAGAACTAAGTAACCATTTGTGTTCCTAATGCAATTCTAACTGTAGGAACGTCTGTAACACAACACAGATGTAAACACACTATCAATGGGTATTTCAACATAGTGGTCAATGCGGACTTATAAAACTATGCCCTCTGAGTGTGATTCCAGCTACTCTCACACACAAGACTCTCAGAAGTAACTAAAATACGTATTGCAACAGCATCTACTAAGAAACACTCTCCTAATACCTCTAACACATTGAAACACAGTTCCTATGCATTTCTCCACTAAAACATGAATACATGTCTTTTCTAACTAAGGAAACAGAGAACCGTCAAAGGCGACTACAGAAGAGAAGTGTTTCAAGAACTAAGTAACATGTGTGTTCTAAATGCAATTCTAACCGTAGGAACGTCTTAAACACAACACAGATGTAAACACACTATCAGTGGCAATTTCAACAGAGTGCTCAATGCGCACTCATCAAACTATGCACTCTGAGTGTGATTCCAGCTTCTCTCACACACAAGACTCTCAGAAGTAACTAACCCTAAACCTAACTTTAACCCTAACCCTAATCCTAACCCTAATCCAAACCCCTAAGCTTAACCCAAACACTAACAGTAACCCCTAACCCGAACCCTAACCCACTAACCCTAACCCTAACCCTAATCCTAAACCTAACCCTAACACAAACCCGAACCCTAACCCAAACCCTAACCCTAACCCAAAACTTAACCCTAACACTAACCCTAACCCTAACCTTAACCCTAACCCTAACCCTCTAACACTAACCCTAACCCTAACCCTAACCCCAAAAATAAACCTAACCGTAACCGAATCCCTAACCCTAACCCTAACCCTAACCATAACCGTAACACTAACCCTAACCCTAACCCCTAACCCTACCCATAAGCCTAACCCTATTCCTAACACTCTAACACTAACCCTATCCCTAATCCTAACCCCAAACATAAACCTAACCCTAACCCAAACCCTAACCCTAACCCTAAACATAACCCTAACCCTAACACATTATCCCTAACCCCTAACCCTAATCCTAACCCTGACCCTAACACTAACCCTAACCCCTAACCCTAATCCTAACCTAACCCTGACCCTAACACTAACCCTAACCCTAACCAACCCTAACCCTAACCCTAACCCTAACCCCTTACCTTAACCCTAACTCTCTAACCTTAACACAAACCCTAACCCTAACCCAAACATTAACCCTAACCCTAACCCTAATCCTAAGACTAACCCTAACCCTAACTCTAACCAAAAACCCTAAGCCTAACCAACAAAGATCCTAACCCTAACCCTAAAACCCTAACACTAACCCTAACCGCAAACCTAACTCTAACCCTAACCCTAACCCTAACTCTAACCGTAGGAACGTCTGAAACACAACACAGTCGTAAACACACTATCAATGGCTATTTCAACATAGTGGTCAATGCGCACTCATCAACCTATGCACTCTGAGTGGGATTCCAGCTTCTCTCACACACAAGACTGTCCGAAGTAACTAATACTAAAATACGTATTGCAACAGCATCTACTAAGAAACACTCTCCTAATACGCCTAACACATTGAAACACAGTTCCTATGCGTTTCTCCACTAAAACATGAATACATGTCTTTTCTAACTAAGTAAACAGAGAACCTTCAAAGGCGAATACAGAAAAGAAGTGTTTCAAGAACTAAGTAACATGTGTGTTCCAAATGCAATTCTAACCGAAGGAATGTCTCAAACACAACACAGATGTAAACACACTATCAATGGGTATTTCAACATAGTGGTCAATGCGCACTCATCAAACTATGCACTCTGAGTGTGATTCCAGCTTCTCTCACACACAAGACTCTCAGAAGTAACTAAAATACGTATTGCAACAGCATCTACTAAGAAACACTCTCCTAATACGCCTAACACATTGAAACACAGTTCCTATGCGTTTCTCCACTAAAACATGAATACATGTCTTTTCTAACTAAGGAAACAGAGAAACTTCAAAGGCGACTACAGAAAAGAAGTGTTTCAAGAACTAAGTAACATTTGTGTTCCTAATGCAATCTAACTGTAGGAACGTCTGAAACACAACACAGATGTAAACACACTATCAATCGGTATTTCAACATAGTGGTCAATGCGGACTTATAAAACTATGCACTCTGAGTGTGATTCCTGCTTCTCTCACACACAAGACTCTCAGAAGTAACTAAAATACGTATTGCAACAGCATCTACTAAGAAACACTCTCCTAATACCTCTAACACATTGAAAGACAGTTCCTATGCGTTTCTCCACTAAAACATGAATACATGTCTTTTCTAACTAAGGAAACAGAGAACCTTCAAAGGCCAATACAGAAAAGAAGTGTTTCAAGAACTAAGTAACATTTGTGTTCCTAATACAATTCTAAATGTAGGAACGTCTGAAACACAACACAGATGTAAACACACTATCAATGGTATTTCAACATAGTGGTCAATGCGCACTTATCAAACTATGCACTCTGAGTGTGATTCCAGCTTCTCTCACACACAAGACTCTCAGAAGTAACTAAAATACGTATTGCAACAGCATCTACTAAGAAACACTCTCCTAATACGCCTAACACATTGAAACACAGTTCCTATGCGTTTCTCCACTAAAACATGAATACATGTCTTTTCTAACTAAGGAAACAGAGAACCTTCAAAGGCGACTACAGAAAAGAAGTGTTTCAAGAACTAAGTAACATGTGTGTTCCTAATGCAATTCTAAATGTAGGAACGTCTGAAACACAACACAGATGTAAACACACTATCAATGGCTATTTCAACATAGTGGTCAATGCGCACTCATCAAACTATGCACTCTGAGTGTGATTCCAGCTTCTCTCACACACAAGACTCTCAGAAGTAACTAAAATACGTATTGCAACAGCATCTACTAAAAAACACTCTCCTAATACGCCTAACACATTGAAACACAGTTCCTATGCATTTCTCCACTAAAATATGAATACATATCTTTTCTAACTAAGGAAAGAGAGAAACTTCAAAGGCGACCTACAGAAAAGAAGTGTTTCAAGAACTAGGTAACATGTGTGTTCCAAATGCAATTCTAACCATAGGAACGTCTGAAACACAACACAGATGTAAACACACTATCAATGGGTATTTCAACATAGTGGTCAATGCGCACTTATCAAACTATGCACTCTGAGTGTGATTCCAGCTTCTCTCACACACAAGACTCTCAGAAGTAACTAAAATACGTATTGCAACAGCATCTACTAAGAAACACTCTCCTAATACGCCTAACACATTGAAACACAGTTCCTATGCGTTTCTCCACTAAAACATGAATACATGTCTTTTCTAACTAAGGAAACAGAGAACCTTCAAAGGCGACTACAGAAAAGAAGTGTTTCAAGAACTAAGTAACATGTGTGTTCCAAATGCAATTCTAACCGTAGGAACGTCTGAAACACAACACAGATATAAACACACTATCAATGGGTATTTCAACATAGTGGTCAATGCACACTCATCAAACTATGCACTCTGAGTGTAATTCCAGCTTTTCTCACACACAAGACTCTCAGAAGTAACTAATCCTAACCCTAACCCTAACCGTAACTCTAAACCTAACCCCTAACCCTAACTCTAACCCTCTAACACTAACCCTAACCCTTACCCTAAACCTAACCCTAACCCAGACATTAACCCTAACCCTGTCCCTAACCATAACCTAAACCTAACCCTAACCCTAAACTCTAACCCTAACCCTAACCCTAACCCTAACCCAAACCCTAAAACCCTAACATTAACCCTAACCCTAACCCTAACCCTAACCCTCAACCTCACCCATACCCTTCCCAAAACCCTAACCACAGGAACGTCTGAAACACAACACAGATGTAAACACACTATCAATGGGTATTTCAACATAGTAGTCAATGCGCACTTATCAAACTATGCACTCTGAGTGTGATTCCAGCTTCTCTCACACACAAGACTCTCAGAAGTAACTAAAATACGTATTGCAACAGCATCTACTAAGAAACACTCTCCTAATACGCCTAACACATTGAAACACAGTTCCTATGCGTTTCTCCACTAAAACATGAATACATGTCTTTTCTAACTAAGTAAACAGAGAACCTTCAAAGGCGAATACAGAAAAGAAGTGTTTCAAGAACTAAGTAACATTTGTGTTCCTAATGCAATTCTAACTGTAGGAACGTCTGGAACACAACACAGATGTAAACACACTATCAATGGGTATTTCAACATAGTGGTCAATGCGGACTTATCAAACTATGCCCTCTGAGTGTGATTCCAGCTTCTCTCACACACAAGACTCTCAGAAGTAACTAAAATACGTATTGCAACAGCATCTACTAAGAAACACTCTCCTAATACCCTAACACATTGAAACACAGTTCCTATGCGTTTCTCCACTAAAACATGAATACATGTCTTTTCTAACTAAGGAAACAGAGAACCTTCAAAGGCGACTACAGAAGAGAAGTGTTTCAAGAACTAAGTAACATGTGTGTTCCAAATGCAATTCTAACCGTAGGAACGTCTGAAACACAACACAGATGTAAACACACTATCAGTGGCAATTTCAACAGAGTGGTCAATGCGCACTCATCAAACTATGCACTCTGAGTGTGATTCCAGCTTCTCTCACACACAAGACTCTCAGAAGTAACTAACCCTAACCCTAACTTTAACCCTAACCCTAATCCTAACCCCTAACCCTAACCCTAACCCTCTAACACTAACACTAACACTCCAACCCTAACCCTAACCCTAACCCTAATCCTAACCCTAACGTTAACCCAAACCCTAACCCTAACTCCTAACCCTTAACCCTAACCCTAACCCTAACCCTAATCCTAAACCTAACCCTAACACAAACCCTAACCCTAACCCAAACCCTAACCCTAACCCAAAACTTAACCCTAACACTAACCCTAACCCTAACCTTAACCCTAACCCTAACCCTCTAACACTAACCCAAACCCTAACACTAACTAATCACTAACCCAAAAATAAACCTAACCCAAACCGTAACCCTAACCCTAACCCTAACCATAACCGTAACACTAACCCTAACCCTAACCCCTAACCCTAACCCATAAGCCTAACCCTAACCCTAACACTGTAACACTAACCCTATCCCTAACACTAACCCCAAACATAAACCTAACCCTAACCCAAACCCTAACCCTAACCCTAACCCTAACCCTAACCCTAACTCTCTAACCTTAAACAAACCCTAACCCTAACCCAAACATAATCCTAACCCTAACCCTAACCCTAAGACTAACCCTAACCCTAACTCTAACCCAAACCCTAAACCTAACCCTAATCCTAATCCTAACCCTAACCCTAAAACCCTAACCCTAACCCTAACCCTAACCCTAATCCTCCTAACCCTAACCCTAACCCTAACCCAACATTAACCCTAACCCTAACCCTAACCTAACCCTAAACCTAAACCTAACCCTAACCTCTAACCCTAACCCGAACCCTAACCCTAACCCATAACCCTAAAACCCTAACATTAACCCTAACCTAACCCTAACCCTAAACCTAACCCAAACCCCTCCCATAACCCTAACCACAGGAATGTCTGAAACACAACACAGATGTAAACACACTATCAATGGGTATTTCAACATAGTGGTCAATGCTCACTCATCAAACTATGCACTCGGAGTGTAATTCCAGCTTCTCTCACACACAGACTGTCCGAAGTAACTAAAATATGTTTTGCAACAGCATCTACTAAGAAACACTCTCCTAATACGCCTAACACATTGAAGCACAGTTTCTATGCGTTTCTCCACTAAAACATGAATACATGTCTTTTCTAACTAAGTAAACAGAGAACCTTCAAAGGCGAATACTTAAAAGAAGTGTTTCAAGAACTAAGTAACATGTGTGTTCCAAATGCAATTCTAACCGAAGGAATGTCTCAAACACAACACAGATGTAAACACACTATCAATGGGTATTTCAACGTAGTGGTCAATGCGCACTCATCAAACTATGCACTCTGAGTGTGATTCCAGCTTCCCTCACACACAAGACTCTCAGAAGTAACTAAAATACGTATTGCAACAGCATCTACTAAGAAACACTCTCCTAATATGCCTAACACATTGAAACACAGTTCCTATGCGTTTCTCCACTAAAACATGAATACATGTCTTTTCTAACTAAGTAAACAGAGAACCTTCAAAGGCGAATACAGAAAAGAAGTGTTTCAAGAACTAAGTAACATTTGTGTTCCTAATGCAATTCTAACTGTAGGAACGTCTGGAACACAACACAGATGTAAACACACTATCAATGGGTATTTCAACATAGTGGTCAATGCGGACTTATAAAACTATGCCCTCTGAGTGTGATTCCTGCTTCTCTCACACACAAGACTCTCAGAAGTAACTAAAATACGTATTGCAACAGCATCTACTAAGAAACACTCTCCTAATACCTCTAACACATTGAAAGACAGTTCCTATGCGTTTCTCCACTAAAACATGAATACATGTCTTTTCTAACTAAGGAAACAGAGAACTTCAAAGGCCAATACAGAAAAGAAGTGTTTCAAGAACTAAGTAACATTTGTGTTCCTAATACAATTCTAAATGTAGGAACGTCTGAAACACAACACAGATGTAAACACACTATCAGTGGCAATTTCAACAGAGTGGTCAATGCGCACTCATCAAACTATGCACTCTGAGTGTGATTCCAGCTTCTCTCACACACAAGACTCTCAGAAGTAACTAACCCTAACCCTAACTTTAACCCTAACCCTAATCCTAACCCCTAACCCTAACCCTAACCCTCTAACACTAACACTTACCCTAACTCTAAACCTAACCATAACCCAGACGTTAACCCTAACACTAACCCTAAACATAACCCGAAACCTAAACCTAACCCTAACCCTAACCCTAACCCTAACTAACCCTAACCCTAACCCTAACCCTAACCCTAACCCTTACCCTAAACCTAACGGTAGGAACGTCTGAATCACAACACAGATGGAAACACTCTATCAATGGGTATTTAAACATAATGGTCAATGCTCACTTATCAAACTATGCACTCTGAGTGTGATTCCAGCTTCTCTTACACACAAGACTCTCCGAAGTAACTAACCCTAACCCTAAACCTAACCCTAACCCTACCCTAACCCTAACATTAACCCTTACCCTAACCCTAATCCAACCCAAACCCTAATCGTAAACCCTAACCATAACCCTAACCCTAACCCTAACCTTAACCCTAATCCTAACCCCTAACCCTAACCCTAACCCCTATACCTAACACTCTAACCCTAAGACTAACCCTAACCCTAACCCTAACCCTAACCAAAGCCTAACCGTAACCCTAACCTAACGCAAACCCTAAACCTAACCCTAACCCTACACCCAACACTTACCCTAACCCACTAACCCTAACACTAACCCTAATCCTAAACATAACCCTAACCCAAACCCTAACCCTAACCCAAACCCTAACCCTAACCCAAAACCTAACCCTAACACTAACCCTAACCCTAACCTTAACCCTAACCCTAAACCTCTAACACTAACCCTAACCCTAACCCTAACCCCAAACATAAACCTAACCCTAACCCAAATCCTAACTAACTAACCCTAACCCTAACCCTAACACTAACCCCTAACCCTAACCATAAACCTAACCCTAACCCTCTAAACTAACCCTAACCCTAACCCTAACCCTATCCCCAAACATAAATCTAACCCTAAACCTAACCCCTAACCCTAACCCTAACCCTAACCCTAACCCCTAACCCTAATCCTCCCCTAACCCTAACACTAACCCTAACCCTAACCCTAACCAACCCTAACCTAACCCTAACCCTAACCCTAACCCCTAACCCTAACCCTAACCCTCTAACCCTAACCCAAACCCTAACCGTATCCCAAAACCTAACCCAAACATTAACCCTAACCCTAACCCTATCCCTAACACTAACCCTAACCCTAACCCATAAAACCCTAACCCTAACCCTTACCGTAACCCTAACTCTAACCCTAACCCTAACCCTAACCGTAGGAACGTCTGAAACACAACACAGATGTAAACACACTATCAATGGCTATTTCAACATAGTGGTCAATGCCACTCATCAAACTATGCACTCGGAGTGTAATTCCAGCTTCTCCCACACACAAGACTGTCCGAAGTAACTAAAATACGTATTGCAACAGCATCTACTAAGAAACACTCTCCTAATACGCCTAACACATTGAAGCACAGTTCTATGCGTTTCACCACTAAAACATGAATACATGTCTTTTCTAACTAAGGAAACAGAGAACCTTCAAAGGCCAATACAGAAAAGAAGTGTTTCAAGAACTAAGTAACATTGTTTTCGAAATGCAATTCTAACCGTAGGAACGTCTGAAACGCAACACAGATGTCAAAACACTATCAGTGGCTATTTCAACATAGTGGTCAATGCGCACTCGTCAAACTATGCACTCTGAGTGTGATTCCAGCTTCTCTCACACACAAGACTCTCAGAAGTAACTAACCCTAACCCTAAACCTAACCCTAACCCTAACCCTAACCCTAGCATTAACCCTTACCCTAACCCTAATCCAACCCTAACCCTAATCGTAAACCCTAACCCTAACCCTAACCCTAACCCTAACCTTGACCCTAATCCTAACCCCTAACCCTAACCCTAACCCTAACCCCTATACCTAACCCTCTAACCCTAAACTAACCCTAACCCTAACCCTAACCCTAACCAAAGCCTAACCGTAACCCTAACCCTAACGCAACCCTAAACCTAACCCTAACCCTAACCCCTAACACTAACCCTAACCCACTAACCCTAACCCTAACCCTAATCCTAAACATAACCCTAACCCAAACCCTAACCCTAACCCAAACCCTAACCCTAACCCAAAACCTAACCCTAACACTAACCCTAACCCTAACCTTAACCCTAACCCTAAACCTCTAACACTAACCCTAACCCTAACCCTAACCCCAAACATAAACCTAACCCTAACCCAAATCCTAACCCTAACACTAACCCTAACCCCTAACCCTAACAATAACCCTAACCCTAACCCTCTAACACTAACCCTAAACCTAACCCTAACCCCAAACCATAAATCTAACCCTAAACCTAACCTAACTAACCCTAACCCTAACCCTAACCCTAACCCCTAACACTAATCCTCCCCTAACCCTAACACTAACCCTAACCCTAACCCTAACCAACCCTAACCCTAACCCTAACCCTAACCCCTAACCCTAAACCTATCCCTCTAACTCTAACCCAAACCCTAACCCTATCACAAACCCTAACCCAAACATTAACCCTAACCCTAACCCTATCCCTAACACTAACCCTAACCCTAACCCTAACCCTAACCCTAAAACCCTAACCCTAACCCTAACCGTAACCCTAACTCTAACCCTAACCCTAACCCTAACCCTAACCGTAGGAACGTCTGAAACACAACACAGATGTAAACACACTATCAATGGTATTTCAACATAGTGGTCAATGCGCACTCATCAAACTATGCACTCGGAGTGTAATTCCAGCTTCTCTCACACACAAGACTGTCCGAAGTAACTAAAATACGTATTGCAACAGCATCTACTAAGAAACACTCTCCTAATACGCCTAACACATTGAAGCACAGTTTCTATGCGTTTCTCCACTAAAACATGAATACATGTCTTTTATAACTACGGAAACAGAGAACCTTCAAAGGCGACTACAGAAAAGAAGTGTTTCAAGAACTAAGTAACATGTGTGTTCCAAATGCAATTCTAACCGTAGAAACGCCTGAAACACAACACAGATATAAACACAGAATCAATGGCTATTTCAACATAGTGGTCAATGCACACTCATCAAACTATGCACTCTGAGTGGAATTCCAGCTTTTCTCACACACAAGACTCTCAGAAGTAACTAATCCTAACCCTAACCCTAACCGTAACCCTAAACCTAACCCCTAACCCTAACTCTAACCCTCTAACACTAACCCTAACCCTTACCCTAAACCTAACCCTAACCCAGACATTAACCCTAACCGTATCCCTAACCGTAACCCTAAACCTAAACCTAACCCTAACCTCTAACCCTAACCAGAACCCTAACCCTAACCCTAACCCTAAAACCCTAACATCAACCCTAACCTAACCCTAACCCTAAACCTAACCCAAACCCTTCCCATAACCCTAACCACAGGAATGTCTGAAACACAACACAGATGTAAACACACTATCAATGGGTATTTCAACATAGTGGTCAATGCGCACTCATCAAACTATGCACTCTGAGTGTGATTCCAGCTTCTCTCACACACAAGACTCTCAGAAGTAACTAAAATACGTATTGCAACAGCATCTACTAAGAAACACTCTCCTAATACGCCTAACACATTGAAACACAGTTCCTATGCGTTTCTCCACTAAAACATGAATACATGTCTTTTCTAACTAAGGAAACAGAGAACCTTCAAAGGCGACTACAGAAGAGAAGTGTTTCAAGAACTAAGTAACATGTGTGTTCCAAATGCAATTCTAACCGTAGAAACGTCTGAAACACAACACAGATATAAACATTCTATCAATGGGTATTTCAACATAATGGTCAATGCTCACTCATCAAACTATGCACTCTGAGTGTGATTACAGCTTCTCTCACACACAAGACTCTCAGAAGTAACTAACCCTAACCCTAAACCTAACACTAAAACTAACTCTAATCCTAACATTAACCCTTACCCTAACCCTAATCCAGCACTAACCCTAATCGTAAACCCTAACCCTAACCCTAACCCTAAACCTACCCTAACCTTAACCCAAATCCTAACCCATAACCCTAACCCTAATCCTAACCTCTATACCTAACCCTCTAACCCTAACACTTACACTAACCCTAACACTAACCCTAACCCTAACACTAACCAAATCCTAACCGTAACCCTAACCCTAACGCAAACCCTAACAAAAACCTAACCCTAACCCTAAACCCTAACACTAACCCTAACCCACTAACCCTAACACTAACCCTTATCCTAAACATAACCCTAACCCAAATCCTAAACCTAACCCAAAACCTAACCCTAACACTAACCCTAACCCTAACATTAAACCTAACTTTAAAACTCTAACACTAACCCTAACCCTAACACTAACCCAAAACATAAACCTTACCCTAACCCAAATCCTAACCCTAACCGTAACCATAACCCTAACTCTAACCCTAACCCTAACCCCTAACCCTAACCATAACCCTAACCCTAAACCTAACACTCTAACACTAAGCCTAACCCTAACCCTAACCCCAAACATAAACCTAACCCTAACCCTACCCTAACCCTAAACCTAACCCTAACCCTAACCCTAACCCTAATCCTTCCATAACCCTAACACTAACCCTAACCCTAACCAACCCTAACCCTAACCCTAACCCTAAACCCTATCCCTAACCCTAACACTCTAACCCTAAACCAATCCCTAACCCTATCCCAAACCCTAACCCAAAAATTAACCCTAACCCTAACCCTAACCCTAACACTAACCCTAACCCTAACCCTAACCCTAAAACCCTAACCCTAACCCTAACCGTAACCCTACCTCTAACCCTAACCCTAATCCTCTGAAACCCTAATCATAGGAACGTCAATGCACACTCATCAAACTATGCACTCTGAGTGTAATTCCAGCTTGTCTCACACACAAGACTCTCAGACGTAACTAAAATACCTATTGCAAGGGCATCTACTAACAAACACTCTCCTAATACGCCTAACACATTGAAGCACAGTTCCTATGCGTTTCTCCACTAAAACATGAATACATGTCTTTTCTAACTAAGGAAACAGAGAACCTTCAAAGGCGACCACAGAAAAGAAGTGTTTCAAGAATTAAGTAACATGTGTGTTCCAAATGCAATTCTAACCGTAGGAACGTCTGAAACACAACACAGATGTAAACACACTATCAATGGGTATTTCAACATAGTGGTCAATGCGCACTCATCAAACTATGCACTCTGAGTGTGATTCCAGCTTCTCTCACACACAAGACTCTCAGAAGTAACTAAAATACGTATTGCAACAGCATCTACTAAGAAACACTCTCCTAATACGCCTAACACATTGAAACACAGTTCCTATGCGTTTCTCCACTAAAACATGAATACATGTCTTTTCTAACTAAGGAAACAGAGAACCTTCAAAGGCGACTACAGAAGAGAAGTGTTTCAAGAACTAAGTAACATGTGTGTTCCAAATGCAATTCTAACCGTAGGAACGTCTGAACACAACACAGATGTAAACATTCTATCAATGGGTATTTCAACATAATGGTCAATGCTCACTTATCAAACTATGCACTCTGAGTGTGATTACAGCTTCTCTCACACACAAGACTCTCAGAAGTAACTAACCCTAACCCTAACCCTAACCCTAACCCTAACCCTAACCCCTAACCCTAACCCCCCCTAACCCCTAAACCCTCTAACACTAACCCTAACCCTAATCCTAACCCTAACCCTAACCCCTAACCCTAACCCTAACCCTAACTAACCCTATCCCTAACCCCTAACCCTAACAAAGCCTAACCGTAACCCTAACCCTAACCCTAACCTAACCCTAACCCTAAACCTAACCCTAACCCTAACCTAAACTAACCCTAACCCAAACCCTAACCCTAACCCAAACCCTAACCCTAACCCTAACCCTAACACTAACCCTAAACCCTAACCCTAACTAACCTAACCCTAACCCTAACACTAACCCAAAACTAACCTAACCCTAACCCTAACCCTAACCTAACCATAACCCTAAAACTAACACCTAACCCTAACCTAACCCTAACCCTAAACCTAACCCTAACACCTAACCCTAACCCTAACCCTAACCCTAACCCTAACCTAACTCCCTAACCCTAACCCTAAACCCTAAAACACTAACCCTAACCCTAACCTAACCCTACCCTAACCCTAACCCCTAAACCTAACCCTAACCCTAACCCTAACCCTAACCCTAACCCTATCCAAACCCTAACCCTAACCCTAACCCTAACCCTAACCCTAAACCTAACCCCTAACCCTAACCCTAACCCTAACCCTAACCGTAACCCTAACCCTAACCCTTAACCCTAACCCTAACCGTAGGAACGTCTGAAACACAACACAGATGTAAACACACTATCAATGGGTATTTCAACATAGTGGTCAATGCGCACTCATCAAACTATGCACTCTGAGTGTGATTCCAGCTTCTCTCACACACAAGACTCTCAGAAGTAACTAAAATACGTATTGCAACAGCATCTACTAAGAAACACTCTCCTAATACGCCTAACACATTGAAACACAGTTTCTATGCGTTTCTCCACTAAAACATGAATACATGTCTTTTCTAACTAAGGAAACAGAGAACCTTCAAAGGCGACTACAGAAAAGAAGTGTTTCAAGAACTAAGTAACATGTGTGTTCCAAATGCAATTCTAACCGTAGGAACGTCTGAAACACAACACAGATGTAAACACACTATCAATGGCTATTTCAACATAGTGGTCAATGCGCACTCATCAAACTATGCACTCTGAGTGTGATTCCAGCTTCTCTCACACACAAGACTCTCAGAAGTAACTAATCCTAACCCTAACCCTAACCCTAACCCCCTAACCCTAACCCCTAACCCTAACCCTAACCCTCTAACACTAACCCTAACCCTAACCCTAAAACCCTAACCCTAACCCAGAAATTAACCCTAACCCTAATCCCTAACCCTAACCCTAAAACCTAACCCTAACCCTAACCTCTAACCCTAACCCTAACCCTAACCCTAACCCTAAACCTAACCCTAACCCAAACCCTAACCCTAATATTTAACCCTAACCCCCTAACCCTAACCCTAACCCCCTAACCCTATCCCTAACCCTAACCCTAAAGCAGGAACGTCTGAAACACAACACAGATGTAAACACACTATCAATGGGTATTTCAACATAGTGGTCAATGCGCACTTATCAAACTATGCACTCTGAGTGTGATTCCAGCTTCTCTCACACACAAGACTCTCAGAAGTAACTAAAATACGTATTGCAACAGCATCTACTAAGAAACACTCTCCTAATACCCTAACACATTGAAACACAGTTCCTATGCGTTTCTCCACTAAAACATGAATACATGTCTTTTCTAACTAAGGAAACAGAGAACCTTCAAAGGCGACTACAGAAAAGAAGTGTTTCAAGAACTAAGTAACATGTGTGTTCCAAATGCAATTCTAACCGTAGGAACGTCTGAAACACAACACAGATGTAAACCCACTATCAATGGGTCTATTTCAACATAGTGGTCAATGCGCACTCATCAAACTATGCACTCTGAGTGTGATTCCAGCTTCTCTCACACACAAGACTCTCAGAAGTAACTAAAATACGTATTGCAACAGCATCTACTAAGAAACACTCTCCTAATACGCCTAACACATTGAAACACAGTTCCTATGCGTTTCTCCACTAAAACATGAATACATGTCTTTTCTAACTAAGGAAACAGAGAACCTTCAAAGGCGACTACAGAAAAGAAGTGTTTCAAGAACTAAGTAACATGTGTGTTTCCCAAATGCAATTCTAACCGTAGGAACGTCTGAAAAGCAACACAGATGTAAAAACACTGTCAGTGGCTATTTCAACATAGTGGTCAATGCGCACTTATCAAACATTGCACTCTTAGTGTGATTCCAGCTTTTCTCACACAGAAGACTCTCAGAAGTAACTAATCCTAACCCTAACCCTAACCCTAAACCCTAACCCTAACCCTAACCCTAACCCTAAACCTAACCCTAACCCTAACCTCTAACCCTAACCCACCCTAACCCTAACCCTAAAAGCTCTAACCCTAACCCTAACCCTAACCCTAATCGTAGGAACGTCTGAAACACAACACAGATGTAAACACACTATCAATGGGTATTTCAACATAGTGGTCAATGCGCACTCATCAAACTATGCACTCGGAGTGTAATTCCAGCTTCTCTCACACACAAGACTGTCCGAAGTAACTAAAATACGTATTGCAACAGCATCTACTAAGAAACACTCTCCTAATACGCCTAACACATTGAAGCACAGTTTCTATGCGTTTCTCCACTAAAACATGAATACATGTCTTTTCTAACTAAGGAAACAGAGAACCTTCAAACGCGACTACAGAAAAGAAGTGTTTCAAGAACTAAGTAACATGTGTGTTCCAAATGCAATTCTAACCGTAGAAACGTCTGAAACACAACACAGATATAAACACACTATCAATGGCTATTTCAACATAGTGGTCAATGCACACTCATCAAACTATGCACTCTGAGTGTGATTCCAGCTTCTCTCACACACAAGACTCTCATAAGTAACTAAAATACGTATTGCAACAGCATCTACTAAGAAACACTCTCCTAATACGCCTAACACATTGAAACACAGTTCCTATGCGTTTCTCCACTAAAACATGAATACATGTCTTTTCTAACTAAGTAAACAGAGAACCTTCAAAGGCGAATACAGAAAAGAAGTGTTTCAAGAACTAAGTAACATTTGTGTTCCTAATGCAATTCTAACTGTAGGATTGTCTGGAACACAACACAGATGTAAACACACTATCAATGGGTATTTCAACATAGTGGTCAATGCGGACTCATAAAACTATGCCCTCTGAGTGTGATTCCTGCTTCTCTCACACACAAGACTCTCAGAAGTAACTAAAATACGTATTGCAACAGCATCTACTAAGAAACACTCTCCTAATACCTCTAACACATTGAAACACAGTTCCTATGCGTTTCTCCACTAAAACATGAATACATGTCTTTTCTAACTAAGGAAACAGAGAACCTTCAAAGGCGACTACAGAAGAGAAGTGTTTCAAGAACTAAGTAACATGTGTGTTCCAAATGCAATTCTAACCTTAGGAACGTCTGAATCACAACACAGATATAAACATTCTATCAATGGGTATTTCAACATAATGGTCAATGCTCACTCATCAAACTATGCACTCTGAGTGTGATTACAGCTT
This sequence comes from Cricetomys ansorgei, assembly GCA_026225945.1. Classification (NCBI taxonomy): domain Eukaryota; kingdom Metazoa; phylum Chordata; class Mammalia; order Rodentia; family Nesomyidae; genus Cricetomys; species Cricetomys ansorgei. Next base: position 25,895 of record JAMJFZ010001994.1, read on the forward strand.
CTCTCACACACAAGACTCTCAGAAGTAACTAACCCTAACCCTAAACCTAAACCTAACCCTAACCCTAACCCTAACATTAACCCTTACCCTAACCCTAATCCAACCACTAACCCTAATCGTAAACCCTAACCCTAACCCTAACCCTAAACCTACCCTAACCTTAACCCTAATCCTAACCCATAACCCTAACCCTAATCCTAACCCTATACCTAACCCTCTAACCCTAACACTTACACTAACCCTAACACTAACCCTAACCCTAACACTAACCAAATCCTAACCGTAACCCTAACCCTAACGCAAACCCTAAACCTAACCCTAACCCTAAACCCTAACACTAACCCTAACCCACTAACCCTAACACTAACCCTAATCCTAAACATAACCCTAACCCAAACCCTAACCCTAACCCAAACCCTAACCCTAACCCAAAACCTAACCCTAACACTAACCCTAACCCTAACATTAAACCTAACTTTAAACTCTAACACTAACCCTAACCCTAACACTAACCCAAAACATAAACCTAACCCTAACCCAAATCCTAACCCTAACCCGTAACCATAAACCTAACCCTAACCCTAACCCTAACCCCTAACCCTAACCATAACCCTAACCCTAAACCTAACCTCTAACACTAAGCCTAACCCTAACCCTAACCCCAAACATAACCTAACCCTAACCCTAACCCTAACCCTAAACCTAACCCTAACCCTAACCCTAACCCTAATCCTTCCACCCTAACCCTAACCCTAACCCTAACCCTAACCAACCCTAACCCTAACCCTAACCCTAAACCCTATCCCTAACCCTAACACTCTAACCCTAAACCAATCCCTAACCCTATCCCAAACCCTAACCCAAAAATTAACCTAACCCTAACCCTAACCCTAACACTAACCCTAACCCTAACCCTAACCCTAAAACCCTAACCCTAACCCTAACCGTAACCCTACCTCTAACCCTAACCCTAATCCTAACCCTAACGTCTGAAACACACAGGTAAAACGTCAATGGGCAACATAGTGGTCAATGCGCACTCATCAAACTATGCACTCTGAGTGTAATTCCAGCTTCTCAACTCACACACAAGACTCTCAGAAGTAACTAAAATACCTATTGCAACAGCATCTACTAAGAAACACTCTCCTAATACGCCTAACACATTGAAGCACAGTTCCTATGCGTTTCTCCACTAAAACATGAATACATGTCTTTTCTAACTAAGGAAACAGAGAACCTTCAAAGGCGACCACAGAAAAGAAGTGTTTCAAGAATTAAGTAACATGTGTGTTCCAAATGCAATTCTAACCGTAGGAACGTCTGAAACACAACACAGATGTAAACACACTATCAATGGGTATTTCAACATAGTGGTCAATGCGCACTCATCAAACTATGCACTCTGAGTGTGATTCCAGCTTCTCTCACACACAAGACTCTCAGAAGTAACTAAAGTACGTATTGCAACAGCATCTACTAAGAAACACTCTCCTAATACGCCTAACACATTGAAACACAGTTCCAATGCGTTTCTCCACTAAAACATGAATACATGTCTTTTCTAACTAAGGAAACAGAGAACCTTCAAAGGCGACTACAGAAGACCAGTATTTCAAGAACTAAGTAACATGTGTGTTCCAAATGCAATTCTAACCGTAGGAACGTCTGAAACACAACACAGATGTAAACATTCTATCAATGGGTATTTCAACATAATGGTCAATGCTCACTTATCAAACTATGCACTCTGAGTGTGATTACAGCTTCTCTCACACACAAGACTCTCAGAAGTAACTAACCATAACCCTAACTTTAACCCTAACCCTAATCCTAACCCCTCACCCTAACCCAAACCCTCTAACACTAACACTAACCCTTACCCTAACCCTAACCCTAACCCTAACCCAGACATTAACCCTAACCCTAACCCTAACTCTAACCATAACCCTAAACCTAACCCTAACCCTAACCTCTAACCGTAACCCTAACCCTAACACTAACACTAACCCTTACCCTAACACTAACCCTAACCCTAACCCAGACATTAACCCTAACCCTAACCCTAACTCTAACCATAACCTAACCCTAAACTAACCCCCACCTTAACCCTAACTAACCCTAAACCTAACCTCTAACCGTAACCCTAACCCTAACACTATCCCTAACCCTAACCCTAACCCTAAAACCCTAACCCTAACCCTAACCTTAACCCTATCCATAGCCCTAAAACCCTATCATTAACATTAACCCTAACCCTAACTCTAACCCTAACCCTAACCCTAAACCTAACCCTAACCCTTACCCTAAACCTAACAGCAGGAACGTCTGAAACAAAACACAGATTTAAACACACTATCAATGGGTATTTCAACATAGTGGTCAATGCGCACTTATCAAACTATGCACTCTGAGTGTGATTCCAGCTTCTCTCACACACAAGACTCTCAGAAGTAACTAAAATACATATTGCAACAGCATCTACTAAGAAACACTCTCCTAATACGCCTAACACATTGAAACACAGTTTCTATGCGTTTCTCCACTAAAACATGAATACATGTCTTTTCTAACTAAGGAAACAGAGAACCTTCAAAGGCGACTACAGAAAAGAAGTGTTTCAAGAACGAAGTAACGTGTGTTCCAAATGCAATTCTAACCGTAGGAACGTCTGAAACACAACACAGATGTAAACACACTATCAATGGCTATTTCAACATAGTGGTCAATGAGCACTCATCAAACTATGCACTCTGAGTGTGATTCCAGCTTTTCTCACACACAAGACTCTCAGAAGTAACTAATCCTAACCCTAACCCTAACCCTACCCCTAACCCTAACCCCTAACCCTAACCCTAACCCTCTATCACTAACCCTAACCCTTACCCAAAACCTAACCCTAACCCAGAAATTACCCCTAACCCTATCCCTAACCATAACCCTAAACCTAAACCTAACCCTAACCTCTAACCCTAACTCTAACCCTCACACTAACACTAACACTAACACTTACACTAACCCAAATTCTAAAAACCTAATATTTATCCTAACCCTAGCCCTAACCCTAAACCTAACCCTAACCCTTATCCTAACCCTACCCTAACCCTAACCCTAACCCTTACCCTAAAAAGCAGGAACGCCTGAAACACAATTCAGATGCAAACACACTATCAATGGGTATTTCAACATACTGGTCAATGCGGACTTATCAAACTATGCACTCTGAATGTGATTCCAGCTTCTCTCACACACAAGACTCTCAGAAGTAACTAAAATACGTATTGCAACAGCATCTACTAAGAAACACTCTCCTAATACCTCTAACACATTGAAACACAGTTCCTATGCGTTTCTCCACTAAAACATGAATACATGTTTTTTCTAACTAAGGAAACAGAGAACCTTCAAAGGCGACTAAAAAAAGAAGTGTTTCAAGAACTAAGTAACATGTGTGTTTCAAATGCAATTCTAACCGTAGGAACCTCTGAAACACAACACAGATGTAAACCCACTATCATTGGGTATTTCAACATAGTGGTCAATGCGCAATTATCAAACTATGCACTCTGAGTGTGATTCCAGCTTCTCTCACACACAAGACTCTCAGAAGTAACTAAAATACGTATAACTGCAACAGCATCTACTAAGAAACACTCTCCTAATACCCCTAACACATTGAAACACAGTTCCTATGCATTTCACCACTAAAACATGAATACATGTCTTTTCTAACTAAGGAAACAGAGAACCTTCAAAGGCGACTACAGAAAAGAAGTGTTTCAAGAACTAAGTAACATGTGTGTTCCAAATGCAATTCTAACCGTAGGAACGTCTGAAACACAACACAGATATAAACACACTATCAGTGGCAATTTCAACATAGTGGTCAATGTGCACTCATCAAACTATGCACTCTGAGTGTGATTCCATCTTCTCTCACACACAAGACTCTCAGAAGTAACTAACCCTAACCCTAACTTTAACCCTAACCCTAATCCTAACCACTAACCCTAACCCAAACCCTCTAACACTAACACTAACCCTTACCCTAACCCTAACCCTAACCCTAACCCAGACATTAACCCTAACCCTAACCCTAACTCTAACCATAACCCTAAACCTAACCCTAACCCTAACCTCTAACCGTAACCCTAACCCTAACACTAACCCTAACCCTAACCCTAACCCTAAAACCCTAACCCTAACCCTAACCATAACCCTATCCATAACCCTAAAACCCTATCATTAACATTAACCCTAACCCTAATCCTAACCCTAAACCTAACCCTAACCCTTACCCTAAACCTAACAGAAGGAACGTCTGAAACAAAACACAGATTTAAACACACTATCAATGGGTATTTCAACGTAGTGGTCAATGCGCACTCTTCAAACTATGCATTCTGAGTGTGATTCCAGCTTCTCTCACACACAAGACTCTCAGAGTAACTAAAATACATATTGCAACAGCATCTACTAAGAAACACTCTCCTAATACGCCTAACACATTGAAACACAGTTTCTATGCGTTTCTACACTAAAACATGAATACATGTCTTTTCTAACTAAGGAAACAGAGAACCTTCAAAGGCGACTACAGAAAAGAAGTGTTTCAAGAACGAAGTAACCCGTGTGTTCCAAATGCAATTCAAACCGTAGGAACGTCTGAAACACAACACAGATGTAAACACACTATCAATGGCTATTTCAACATAGTGGTCAATGCGCACTCATCAAACTATGCACTCTGAGTGTGATTCCAGCTTCTCTCACACACAAGACTCTCAGAAGTAACTAAAATACGTATTGCAACAGCATCTACTAAGAAACACTCTCCTAATACCTCTAACACATTGAAACACAGTTCCTATGCGTTTCTCCACTAAAACATGAATACATGTCTTTTCTAACTAAGGAAACAGAGAACCTTCAAAGGCGACTACAAAAAGAAGTGTTTCAAGAACTAAATAACATGTGTGTTCCAAATGCAATTCTAACCGTAGGAACCTCTGAAACACAACACAGATGTAAACCCACTATCAATGGGTATTTCAACATAGTGGTCAATGCGCAATTATCAAACTATGCACTCTGAGTGTGATTCCAGCTTCCAATCACACACAAGACTCTCAGAAGTAACTAAAATACGTATTGCAACAGCATCTACTAAGAAACACTCTCCTAATACCCCTAACACATTGAAACACAGTTCCTATGCATTTCACCACTAAAACATGAATACATGTCTTTTCTAACTAAGGAAACAGAGAACCTTCAAAGGCGACTACAGAAAAGAAGTGTTTCAAGAACTAAGTAACATGTGTGTTCCAAATGCAATTCTAACCGTAGGAATGTCTGAAACACAACACAGATGTAAACACACTATCAGTGGCAATTTCAACAGAGTGGTCAATGTGCACTCATCAAACTATGCACTCTGAGTGTGATTCCATCTTCTCTCACACACAAGACTCTCAGAAGTAACTAATCCTAACCCTAACTTTAACCCTAACCCTAATCCTAACCCCTAACCCTAACCCTAACCCTCTAACACTAACACTAACCCTTACCCTAACACTAACCCTAACCCTAACCCAGACATTAACCCTAACCCTAACCCTAACATTAACCATAACCCTAAACCCTAACCCTAATCCTAACCCCTAACCCTAACCCTAACCCTAACCCTAACTCTAACCATAACCCTAAAAACTAACCTAACCCTAACCTCTAACCGTAACCCTAACCCTAACACTAACCCTAACCCTAACCCTAACCCTAAAACCCTAACCCTAACCCTAACCTTAACCCTATCCATAGCCCTAAAACCCTATCATTAACATTAACCCTAACCCTAACCCTAACCCTAACCCTAACCCTAAACCTAACCCTAACCCTTACCCTAAACCTAACAGCAGTAACGTCTGAAACAAAACACAGATTTAAACACACTATCAATGGGTATTTCAACGTAGTGGTCAATGCGCACTCTTCAAACTATGCATTCTGAGTGTGATTCCAGCTTCTCTCACACACAAGACTCTCAGAAGTAACTAAAATACATATTGCATGAGCATCTACTAAGAAACACTCTCCTAATACGCCTATCACATTGAAACACAGTTTCTATGCGTTTCTACACTAAAACATGAATACATGTCTTTTCTAACTAAGGAAACAGAGAACCTTCAAAGGCGACTACAGAAAAGAAGTGTTTCAAGAACGAAGTAACATGTGTGTTCCAAATGCAATTCAAACCATAGGAACGTCTGAAACACAACACAGATGTAAACACACTATCAATGGCTATTTCAACATAGTGGTCAATGCGCCTCATCAAACTATGCACTCTGAGTGTGATTCCAGCTTTTTTCACACTGAAGACTCTCAGAAGTAACTAATCCTAACCCTAACCCTAACCCTAACCCTAACCCTAACCCCTAACCCTAACCCTAACCCTCTATCACTAACCCTAACCCTTACCCAAACCCTAACCCTAACCCAGAAATTAACCCTAACCCTATCCCTAACCATAACCCTAAACCTAAACCTAACCCTAACCTAACCCTAACCCTAACCCTAACTCTAAACTAACACTAACACTAACACTAACACTTACACTAACCCAAATTCTAAAAACCTAATATTTATCCTAACCCTAACCCTAACCCTAAACCTAACCCTAACCCTTATCCTAACCCTAAAAGCAGGAACGCCTGAAACACAATTCAGATGTAAACACACTATCAATGGGTATTTCAACATACTGGTCAATGCGGACTTATCAAACTATGCACTCTGAGTGTGATTCCAGCTTCTCTCACACACAAGACTCTCAGAAGTAACTAAAATACGTATTGCAACAGCATCTACTAAGAAACACTCTCCTAATACCTCTAACACATTGAAACACAGTTCCTATGCGTTTCTCCACTAAAACATGAATACATGTCTTTTCTAACTAAGGAAACAGAGAACCTTCAAAGGCGACTAAAAAAAGAAGTGTTTCAAGAACTAAGTAACATGTGTGTTCCAAATGCAATTCTAACCGTAGGAACGTCTGAAACACAACACAGATGTAAACCCACTATCAATGGGTATTTCAACATAGTGGTCAATGCGCAATTATCAAACTATGCACTCTGAGTGTGATTCCAGCTTCTCTCACACACAAGACTCTCAGAAGTAACTAAAATACGTATTGCAACAGCATCTACTAAGAAACACTCTCCTAATACCCCTAACACATTGAAACACAGTTCCTATGCATTTCTCCACTAAAACATGAATACATGTCTTTTCTAACTAAGGAAACAGAGAACCTTCAAAGGCGACTACAGAAAAGAAGTGTTTCAAGAACTAAGTAACATGTGTGTTCCAAATGCAATTCTAACCGTAGGAACGTCTGAAACACAACACAGATGTAAACACACTATCAATGGCTATTTCAACATAGTGGTCAATGTGCACTCATCAAACTATGCACTCTGAGTGTGATTCCAGCTTCTCTCACACACAAGACTCTCAGAAGTAACTAACCCTAACCCTAACTTTAACCCTAACCCTAATCCTAACCCCTAACCCTAACCCTAACCCTCTAACACTAACACTAACCCTTACCCTAACACTAACCCTAACCCTAACCCAGACATTAACCCTAACCCTAACCCTAACTCTAACCATAACCCTAAACCTACAACCCTAACCCTAACCTCTAACCGTAACCCTAACCTAACCCTAACCCTAACCCTAACCCTAAAACCCTAACCCTAACCCTAACCATAACCCTATCCATAACCCTAAAACCCTATCATTAACATTAACCCTAACCCTAACCCTAACCCTAAACCTAACCCTAACCCTTACCCTAAACCTAACAGCAGGAACGTCTGAAACAAAACACAGATTTAAACACACTATCAATGGGTATTTCAACATAGTGGTCAATGCGCACTCTATCAAACTATGCACTCTGAGTGTGATTCCAGCTTCTCTCACACACAAGACTCTCAGAAGTAACTAAAATACATATTGCAACAGCATCTACTAAGAAACACTCTCCTAATACGCCTATCACATTGAAACACAGTTTCTATGCGTTTCTACACTAAAACATGAATACATGTCTTTTCTAACTAAGGAAACAGAGAACCTTCAAAGGCGACTACAGAAAAGAAGTGTTTCAAGAACTAAGTAACATGTGTGTTCCAAATGCAATTCTAACCGTAGGAACGTCTGAAACACAACACAGATGTAAACACACTATCAATGGCTATTTCAACATAGTGGTCAATGCGCACTCATCAAACTATGCACTCTGAGTGTGATTCCAGCTTCTCTCACACACAAGACTCTCAGAAGTAACTAAAATACGTATTGCAACAGCATCTACTAAGAAACACTCTCCTAATACCTCTAACACATTGAAACACAGTTCCTATGCGTTTCTCCACTAAAACATGAATACATGTTTTTCTAACTAAGGAAACAGAGAACCTTCAAAGGCGACTACAGAAAAGAAGTGTTTCAAGAACTAAGTAACATGTGTGTTCCAAATGCAATTCTAACCGTAGGAACGTCTGAAACACAACACAGATGTAAACACACTATCAATGGGTATTTCAACATAGTGGTCAATGCGCAATTATCAAACTATGCACTCTGAGTGTGATTCCAGCTTCTCTCACACACAAGACTCTCAGAAGTAACTAAAATACGTATTGCAACAGCATCTACTAAGAAACACTCTCCTAATACCCCTAACACATTGAAACACAGTTCCTATGCGTTTCACCACTAAAACATGAATACATGTCTTTTCTAACTAAGGAAACAGAGAACCTTCAAAGGCGACTACAGAAAAGAAGTGTTTCAAGAACTAAGTAACATGTGTGTTCCAAATGCAATTCTAACCGTAGGAACGTCTGAAACACAACACAGATGTAAACACACTATCAGTGGGTATTTCAACAGAGTGGTCAATGTGCACTCATCAAACTATGCACTCTGAGTGTGATTCCATCTTCTCTCACACACAAGACTCTCAGAAGTAACTAACCCTAACCCTAACTTTAACCCTAACCCTAATCCTAACCCCTAACCCTAACCCTAACCCTCTAACACTAACACTAACCCTTACCCTAACACTAACCCTAACCCTAACCCTAACCCTAACCCTAACCCTAACCTAACCCTAAGCCTAACCCTAACCCTAAAACCTAACGCTAACCCTAACCCACTAACCCTAACCCTAACCCTAAAACATAACACTAACCCTAACCCTAACCCTAACCCAACCCTAACCCTAACCCTAACTCTAACCCTAACACTAACCCTAACCCTAATCATTAAACCTAACCCTAAAACCCTAACACTAACATTAACCCTAACCTCTAACCCTAACTCTAACCATAACCCTAAAACTAACCCTAACCCTAACCTCTAACCGTAACCCTAACCCTAACTAACCCTAAACTAACCCTAACCCTAACCCTAAAAAACCCTAACCCTAACCCTAACCATAACCCTATCCATAACCCTAAAACCCTATCATTAACATTAACCCTAACCCTAACCCTAACCCTAAACCTAACCCTAACCCTAACCCTAAACCTAATTCTAACCGCAGGAACGTCTGAAACAAAACACAGATTTAAACACACTATCAATGGGTATTTCAACGTAGTGGTCAATGCGCACTCTTCAAACTATGCACTCTGAGTGTGATTCCAGCTTCTCTCACACACAAGACTCTCAGAAGTAACTAAAATACATATTGCAACAGCATCTACTAAGAAACACTCTCCTAATACGCCTAACACATTGAAACACAGTTCCTATGCGTTTCTACACTAAAACATGAATACATGTCTTTTCTAACTAAGGAAACAGAGAACCTTCAAAGGCGACTACAGAAAAGAAGTGTTTCAAGAACGAAGTAACGTGTGTTCCAAATGCAATTCTAACCGTAGGAACGTCTGAAACACAACACAGATGTAAACACACTATCAATGGCTATTTCAACATAGTGGTCAATGCGCACTCATCAAACTATGCACTCTGAGTGTGATTCCAGCTTTTCTCACACACAAGACTCTCAGAAGTAACTAAAATACGTATTGCAACAGCATCTACTAAGAAACACTCTCCTAATACCCTAACACATTGAAACACAGTTCCTATGCGTTTCTCCACTAAAACATGAATACATGTCTTTTCTAACTAAGGAAACAGAGAACCTTCAAAGGCGACTACAGAAAAGAAGTGTTTCAAGAACTAAGTAACATGTGTGTTCCAAATGCAATTCTAACCGTAGGAACGTCTGAAACACAACACAGATGTAAACCCACTATCAATGGGTATTTCAACATAGTGGTCAATGCGCAATTATCAAACTATGCACTCTGAGTGTGATTCCAGCTTCTCTCACACACAAGACTCTCAGAAGTAACTAAAATACGTATTGCAACAGCATCTACTAAGAAACACTCTCCTAATACCCCTAACACATTGAAACACAGTTCCTATGCGTTTCACCACTAAAACATGAATACATGTCTTTTCTAACTAAGGAAACAGAGAACCTTCAAAGGCGACTACAGAAAAGAAGTGTTTCAAGAACTAAGTAACATGTGTGTTCCAAATGCAATTCTAACCGTAGGAACGTCTGAAACACAACACAGATGTAAACACACTATCAATGGCAATTTCAACAGAGTGGTCAATGTGCACTCATCAAACTATGCACTCTGAGTGTGATTCCAGCTTCTCTCACACACAAGACTCTCAGAAGTAACTAACCCTAACCCTAACTTTAACCCTAACCCTAATCCTAACCCCTAACCCTAACCCTAACCCTCTAACACTAACACTAACCCTTACCCTTAACCCTACACCCTAACCCTAACCCTAACCCAGACATTAACCCTAACCCTAACCCTAACTCTAACCATAACCCTAAACCTAACCCTAACCCTAACCTCTAACCGTAACCCTAACCCTAACACTAACCCTAACCCTAACCCTAACCCTAAAACCCTAACCCTAACCCTAACCATAACCCTATCCATAACCCTAAAACCCTATCATTAACATTAACCCTAACCCTAACCCTAACCCTAAACCCTAACCCTAACCCTTACCCTAAACCTAACAGAAGGAACGTCTGAAACACAACACAGATGTAAACACACTATCAATGGGTATTTCAACATAGTGGTCAATGCGCACTCTATCAAACTATGCACTCTGAGTGTGATTCCAGCTTCTCTCACACACAAGACTCTCAGAAGTAACTAAAATACATATTGCAACAGCATCTACTAAGAAACACTCTCCTAATACGCCTAACACATTGAAACACAGTTCCTATGCGTTTCTACACTAAAACATGAATAAACATGTCTTTTCTAACTAAGGAAACAGAGAACCTTCAAAGGCGACTACAGAAAAGAAGTGTTTCAAGAACGAAGTAACATGTGTGTTCCAAATGCAATTCTAACCGTAGGAACGTCTGAAACACAACACAGATGTAAACACACTATCAATGGCTATTTCAACATAGTGGTCAATGCGCACTCATCAAACTATGCACTCTGAGTGTGATTCCAGCTTCTCTCACACACAAGACTCTCAGAAGTAACTAAAATACGTATTGCAACAGCATCTACTAAGAAACACTCTCCTAATACCCTAACACATTGAAACACAGTTCCTATGCGTTTCTCCACTAAAACATGAATACATGTCTTTTCTAACTAAGGAAACAGAGAACCTTCAAAGGCGACTACAGAAAAGAAGTGTTTCAAGAACTAAGTAACATGTGTGTTTCAAATGCAATTCTAACCGTAGGAACGTCTGAAACACAACACAGATGTAAACACACTATCAATGGGTATTTCAACATAGTGGTCAATGCGCACTTATCAAACTATGCACTCTGAGTGTGATTCCAGCTTCTCTCACACACAAGACTCTCAGAAGTAACTAAAATACGTATTGCAACAGCATCTACTAAGAAACACTCTCCTAATACCCCTAACACATTGAAACACAGTTCCTATGCGTTTCACCACTAAAACATGAATACATGTCTTTTCTAACTAAGGAAACAGAGAACCTTCAAAGGCGACTACAGAAAAGAAGTGTTTCAAGAACTAAGTAACATGTGTGTTCCAAATGCAATTCTAACCGTAGGAACGTCTGAAACACAACACAGATGTAAACACACTATCAGTGGCAATTTCAACATAGTGGTCAATGCGCACTCATCAAACTATGCACTCTGAGTGTGATTCCAGCTTCTCTCACACACAAGACTCTCAGAAGTAACTAATCCTAACCCTAACTTTAACCCTAACCCTAATCCTAACCCCTAACCCTAACCCTAACCCTCTAACACTAACACTAACCCTTACCCTAACACTAACCCTAACCCTAACCCAGACATTAACCCTAACCCTAACCCTAACTCTAACCATAACCCTAAAACTAACCCTAACCCTAACCTCTAACCGTAACCCTAACCCTAACACTAACCCTAACCCTAACCCTAACCCTAAAACCCTAACCCTAACCCTAACCTTAACCCTATCCATAGCCCTAAAACCCTATCATTAACATTAACCCTAACCCCTAACCCTAACCCTAACCCTAACCCTAAACCTAACCCTAACCCTTACCCTAAACCTAACAGCAGGAACGTCTGAAACACAACACAGATGTAAACACACTATCAATGGGTATTTCAACATAGTGGTCAATGCGCACTTATCAAACTATGCACTCTGAGTGTGATTCCAGCTTCTCTCACACACAAGACTCTCAGAAGTAACTAAAATACGTATTGCAACAGCATCTACTAAGAAACACTCTCCTAATACGCCTAACACATTGAAACACAGTTCCTATGCGTTTCTCCACTAAAACATGAATACATGTCTTTTCTAACTAAGGAAACAGAGAACCTTCAAAGGCGACTACAGAAAAGAAGTGTTTCAAGAACGAAGTAACATGTGTGTTCCAAATGCAATTCTAACCGTAGGAACGTCTGAAACACAACACAGATGTAAACACACTATCAATGGCTATTTCAACATAGTGGTCAATGCGCACTCATCAAACTATGCACTCTGAGTGTGATTCCAGCTTTTCTCACACACAAGACTCTCAGAAGTAACTAATCCTAACCCTAACCCTAACCCTAACCCTAACCCTAACCCTAACCCTAACCCTAAACACTAACCCTAACCCTACCCAAACCCTAACCCTAACCCAGAAATTAACCCTAACCCTATCCCTAACCATAACCCTAAACCTAAACCTAACCCTAACCTCTAACCCTAACTCTAACCCTAACACTAACACTAACACTAACACTAACACTTACACTAACCCAAAATTCTAAAAACCCTAATATTTATCCTAACCCTAACCCTAACCGTAAACCTAACCCTAACCCTTATCCTAACCCTAAAAGCAGGAACGTCTGAAACACAACACAGATGTAAACACACTATCAATGGGTATTTCAACATAGTGGTCAATGCGGACTTATCAAACTATGCACTCTGAGTGTGATTCCAGCTTCTCTCACACACAAGACTCTCAGAAGTAACTAAAATACGTATTGCAACAGCATCTACTAAGAAACACTCTCCTAATACCCTAACACATTGAAACACAGTTCCTATGCGTTTCTCCACTAAAACATGAATACATGTCTTTTCTAACTAAGGAAACAGAGAACCTTCAAAGGCGACTACAAAAAAGAAGTGTTTCAAGAACTAAGTAACATGTGTGTTCCAAATGCAATTCTAACCGTAGGAACGTCTGAAACACAACACAGATGTAAACCCACTATCAATGGGTATTTCAACATAGTGGTCAATGCGCACTTATCAAACTATGCACTCTGAGTGTGATTCCAGCTTCTCTCACACACAAGACTCTCAGAAGTAACTAAAATACGTATTGCAACAGCATCTACTAAGAAACACTCTCCTAATACCCTAACACATTGAAACACAGTTCCTATGCGTTTCACCACTAAAACATGAATACATGTCTTTTCTAACTAAGGAAACAGAGAACCTTCAAAGGCGACTACAGAAAAGAAGTGTTTCAAGAACTAAGTAACATGTGTGTTCCAAATGCAATTCTAACCGTAGGAATGTCTGAAACACAACACAGATGTAAACACACTATCAGTGGCAATTTCAACAGAGTGGTCAATGCGCACTCATCAAACTATGCACTCTGAGTGTGATTCCATCTTCTCTCACACACAAGACTCTCAGAAGTAACTAACCCTAACCCTAACTTTAACCCTAACCCTAATCCTAACCCCTAACCCTAACCCTAACCCTCTAACACTAACACTAACCCTTACCCTAACCCTAACCCTAACCCTAACCACAGACATTAACCCTAACCCTAACCCTAACTCTAACCATAACCCTAAAACTAACCCTAACCCTAACCTCTAACCGTAACCCTAACCCTAAACTAACTAACCCTAACCCTAACCCTAAAACCCTAACCCTAACCCTAACCATAACCCTATCCATAACCCTAAAACCCTATCATTAACATTAACCCTAACCCTAACCCTAACCCTAAACCTAACCCTAACCCTTACCCTAAACCTAACAGCAGGAACGTCTGAAACACAACACAGATTTAAACACACTATCAATGGGTATTTCAACATAGTGGTCAATGCGCACTCTATCAAACTATGCATTCTGAGTGTGATTCCAGCTTCTCTCACACACAAGACTCTCAGAAGTAACTAAAATACATATTGCAAGAGCATCTACTAAGAAACACTCTCCTAATACGCCTAACACATTGAAACACAGTTTCTATGCGTTTCTACACTAAAACATGAATACATGTCTTTTCTAACTAAGGAAACAGAGAACCTTCAAAGGCGACTACAGAAAAGAAGTGTTTCAAGAACGAAGTAACATGTGTGTTCCAAATGCAATTCTAACCGTAGGAACGTCTGAAACACAACACAGATGTAAACACACTATCAATGGCTATTTCAACATAGTGGTCAATGCGCACTTATCAAACTATGCACTCTGAGTGTGATTCCAGCTTCTCTCACACACAAGACTCTCAGAAGTAACTAAAATACGTATTGCAACAGCATCTACTAAGAAACACTCTCCTAATACCCTAACACATTGAAACACAGTTCCTATGCGTTTCTCCACTAAAACATGAATACATGTCTTTTCTAACTAAGGAAACAGAGAACCTTCAAAGGCGACTACAGAAAAGAAGTGTTTCAAGAACTAAGTAACATGTGTGTTCCAAATGCAATTCTAACCGTAGGAACGTCTGAAACACAACACAGATGTAAACACACTATCAATGGGTATTTCAACATAGTGGTCAATGCGCACTTATCAAACTATGCACTCTGAGTGTGATTCCAGCTTCTCTCACACACAAGACTCTCAGAAGTAACTAAAATACGTATTGCAACAGCATCTACTAAGAAACACTCTCCTAATACCCTAACACATTGAAACACAGTTCCTATGCGTTTCTCCACTAAAACATGAATACATGTCTTTTCTAACTAAGGAAACAGAGAACCTTCAAAGGCGACTACAGAAAAGAAGTGTTTCAAGAACTAAGTAACATGTGTGTTCCAAATGCAATTCTAACCGTAGGAACGTCTGAAACACAACACAGATGTAAACACACTATCAATGGGTATTTCAACATAGTGGTCAATGCGCACTCATCAAACTATGCACTCTGAGTGTGATTCCAGCTTCTCTCACACACAAGACTCTCAGAAGTAACTAACCCTAACCCTAACTTTAACCCTAACCCTAATCCTAACCCCTAACCCTAACCCTAACCCTCTAACACTAACACTAACCCTTACCCTAACACTAACCCTAACCCTAACCCAGACATTAACCCTAACCCTAACCCTAACTCTAACCATAACCCTAAAACTAACCCTAACCCTAACCTCTAACCGTAACCCTAACCCTAACACTAACCCTAACCCTAAAACCCTAACCCTAACCCTAACCCTAACCCTAACCCTAAAACCCTAAAACCCTAATCTAACATTAACCCTAACCCTAACCCTAACCCTAAACCTAACCCTAACCCTTACCCTAAACCTAACCGCAGGAACGTCTGAAACACAACACAGATGTAAACACACTATCAATGGGTATTTCAACATAGTGGTCAATGCGCACTTATCAAACTATGCACTCTGAGTGTGATTCCAGCTTCTCTCACACACAAGACTCTCAGAAGTAACTAAAATACATATTGCAACAGCATCTACTAAGAAACACTCTCCTAATACGCCTAACACATTGAAACACAGTTCCTATGCGTTTCTCCACTAAAACATGAATACATGTCTTTTCTAACTAAGGAAACAGAGAACCTTCAAAGGCGACTACAGAAAAGAAGTGTTTCAAGAACTAAGTAACATGTGTGTTCCAAATGCAATTCTAACCGTAGGAACGTCTGAAACACAACACAGATGTAAACACACTATCAATGGCTATTTCAACATAGTGGTCAATGCGCACTCATCAAACTATGCACTCTGAGTGTGATTCCAGCTTCTCTCACACACAAGACTCTCAGAAGTAACTAAAATACGTATTGCAACAGCATCTACTAAGAAACACTCTCCTAATACGCCTAACACATTGAAACACAGTTCCTATGCGTTTCTCCACTAAAACATGAATACATGTCTTTTCTAACTAAGGAAACAGAGAACCTTCAAAGGCGACTACAGAAAAGAAGTGTTTCAAGAACTAAGTAACATGTGTGTTCCAAATGCAATTCTAACCGTAGGAACGTCTGAAACACAACACAGATGTAAACACACTATCAATGGCTATTTCAACATAGTGGTCAATGCGCACTTATCAAACTATGCACTCTGAGTGTGATTCCAGCTTCTCTCACACACAAGACTCTCAGAAGTAACTAAAATACGTATTGCAACAGCATCTACTAAGAAACACTCTCCTAATACCCTAACACATTGAAACACAGTTCCTATGCGTTTCACCACTAAAACATGAATACATGTCTTTTCTAACTAAGGAAACAGAGAACCTTCAAAGGCGACTACAGAAAAGAAGTGTTTCAAGAACTAAGTAACATGTGTGTTCCAAATGCAATTCTAACCGTAGGAACGTCTGAAACACAACACAGATGTAAACACACTATCAATGGCAATTTCAACATAGTGGTCAATGTGCACTCATCAAACTATGCACTCTGAGTGTGATTCCAGCTTCTCTCACACACAAGACTCTCAGAAGTAACTAACCCTAACCCTAACTTGCAACAGCATCCCTAACCCTAAGACCCTAATCCTAACCCCTAACCCTAACCCTAACCCTCTAACACTAACCTAACCCTTACCCTAACACTAACCCTAACCCTAACCCAGACATTAACCCTAACCCTAACCCTAACTCTAACCATAACCCTAAAACTAACCCTAACCCTAAACTCTAACCGTAACCCTAACCCTAACACTAACCCTAACCCTAACCCTAACCCTAAAACCCTAACCCTAACCCTAACCTCCCTATCCATAACCCTAAAACCTATCTAACATTAACCCTAACCCTAACATTAACCCTAACCCTACACCCTAACCCTAACCCTCAAACCTAACCCTAACCCTTACCCTAAACCTAACAGCAGGAACGTCTGAAACACAACACAGATGTAAACACACTATCAATGGGTATTTCAACATAGTGGTCAATGCGCACTTATCAAACTATGCACTCTGAGTGTGATTCCAGCTTCTCTCACACACAAGACTCTCACCCTAAGTAACTAAAATACTTATTGCAACAGCATCTACTAAGAAACACTCTCCTAATACGCCTAACACATTGAAACACAGTTCCTATGCGTTTCTCCACTAAAACATGAATACATGTCTTTTCTAACTAAGGAAACAGAGAACCTTCAAAGGCGACTACAGAAAAGAAGTGTTTCAAGAACTAAGTAACATGTGTGTTCCAAATGCAATTCTAACTGTAGGAACGTCTGAAACACAACACAGATGTAAACACACTATCAATGGCTATTTCAACATAGTGGTCAATGCGCACTCATCAAACTATGCACTCTGAGTGTGATTCCAGCTTTTCTCACACAGAAGACTCTCAGAAGTAACTAATACTAACTCTCACCCTAAACCTAACCCTAACACTAACGCCTAACCCTAACCCTAACCCTCTAACCTAACCCTAACCCTTGCCCTAACCCTAACCTAACCATAACCCAGACATTAACCCTAACCCTATCCCTAACCATAACCCTAAACCTAAACCTAACCCTAACCTCTAACCCTAACCCTAACCCTAACCCTAACACTAACCCTAACCCTAACCCTAATTCTAAAACCCTAACATTAATCCTAACCCTAACCCTAACCCTAAACCTAACACTAACCCTTACCCTAACCCTAACCGCAGGAACGCCTGAAACACAACTCAGATGTAAACACACTATCAATGGGTATTTCAACATAGTGGTATGCGCACTTATCAAACTATGCACTCTGAGTGTGATTCCAGCTTCTCTCACACACAAGACTCTCAAAAGTAACTAAAATACGTATTGCAACAGCATCTACTAAGAAACACTCTCCTAATACCCTAACACATTGAAACACAGTTCCTATGCCTTTCTAACCCACTAAAACCTGAATACATGTCTTTTCTAACTAAGGAAACAACCCTAACCCTAACCCAAAGGCGACTACCCTAAAAGAAGTGTTTAAGAACTAAGTAACCCATCCCTGTGTAACCCAAATGCAATTCTAACCTCAGGAACGTCTGAAACACAACACAGATGTAAACACACTATCAATGGGTATTTCAACATAGTGGTCAATGCGCACTTATCAAACTATGCACTCTGAGTGTGATTCCAGCTTCTCTCACACACAAGACTCTCAGAAGTAACTAAAATACTTATTGCAACAGCATCTACTAAGAAACACTCTCCTAATACGCCTAACACATTGAAACACAGTTCCTATGCGTTTCTCCACTAAAACATGAATACATGTCTTTTCTAACTAAGTAAACAGAGAACCTTCAAAGGCGACTACAGAAAAGAAGTGTTTCAAGAACTAAGTAACATTTGTGTTCCTAATGCAATTCTAACTGTAGGAACGTCTGAAACACAACACAGATGTAAACACACTATCAATGGGTATTTCAACATAGTGGTCAATGCGCACTTATCAAACTATGCACTCTGAGTGTGATTCCAGCTTCTCTCACACACAAGACTCTCAGAAGTAACTAAAATACGTATTGCAACAGCATCTACTAAGAAACACTCTCCTAATACCCTAACACATTGAAACACAGTTCCTATGCGTTTCTCCACTAAAACATGAATACATGTCTTTTCTAACTAAGGAAACAGAGAACCTTCAAAGGCGACTACAGAAAAGAAGTGTTTCAAGAACTAAGTAACATGTGTGTTCCAAATGCAATTCTAACCGTAGGAACGTCTGAAACACAACACAGATGTAAACACACTATCAATGGGTATTTCAACATAGTGGTCAATGCGCACTTATCAAACTATGCACTCTGAGTGTGATTCCATCTTCTCTCACACACAAGACTCTCAGAAGTAACTAACCCTAACCCTAACTTTAACCCTAACCCTAATCCTAACCCCGAACGCTAACCCTAACCCTCTAACACTAACACTAACCCTTACCGTAACCCTAACCCTATCCCTAAATCTAACCCAGACATTAACCCTAACCCTAACTCTAACTCTAACCATAACCCTAAACCTAACCCTAACCCTAACCCTCTAACCGTAATCCTATCCCTAACACTAACCGTAACTAACTAACCCTAACCATAACCCTAACCATAACCCTAAAGCCCTATCATTAACACTAACCATAACCCTAACCCTAACCCTAACCCTAACCCTAAACCTAACCCTAACCCTAACCCTTACCCTAAACCTAACCGCAGGAACGTCTGAAACACAACACAGATTTAAACACACTATCAATGGGTATTTCAACGTAGTGGTCAATGCGCACTCATCAAACTATGCACTCTGAGTGTGATTCCAGCTTCTCTCACACACAAGACTCTCAGAAGTAACTAAAATACGTATTGCAAGAGCATCTACTAAGAAACACTCTCCTAATACACCTAACACATTGAAACACAGTTTCTATGCGTTTCTCCACTAAAACATGAATACATGTCTTTTCTAACTAAGGAAACAGAGAAACTTCAAAGGCGACTACAGAAAAGAAGTGTTTCAAGAACTAAGTAACATGTGTGTTCCAAATGCAATTCTAACCGTAGGAACGTCTGAAACACAACACAGATGTAAACACACTATCAATGGGTATTTCAACATAGTGGTCAATGCGCACTTATCAAACTATGCACTCTGAGTGTGATTCCAGCTTCTCTCAACACAAGACTCTCCGAAGTAACTAACCCTAATCCTAACCCTAACCCTAACATTAACCCTAACCATAACCCTAACCCTAAACCTAACCCTAACCGTAATCCCTAATCCTAACCTTAACCCTAACCACTAATCTTAACCCTAACCCTAACCCCAAAACCTAACCCCCTAACGCTAACACTTACCGTAACATTAACCCTAACCCTTACCATAAACAAACCCTAACCCTAACCCTAACCCTAACACAAACCGTATCCCTAACACTAACCCTAACCCTAACCCTAACCCTAAACCTAACCCTAACCCTATCCAAACCCGAACCCTAACCCTAACCAAACCTAACACTATCAACTAACCCTAACCCTAACCACTATCAAACTAACCCCAAACCTGAGTGTGATTCCACTTAAACCTCACACCCAAACCGTAACCCTAACCCTAACCCTAACCCTAACCCTAACCCTAACCCTAATCCTCCCCTAACCCTAACCCTAATCCCAACCCCCACCCTAAGCCTAACCCTAACCAAAACTAAACCTAACCCTACGCTAACCCTAACCCTTAACCCTAACCCTAACCCACTAACCCAAACCCAAACCCTAACCCTAACCCTAACACTAACCCTAACACTAACCGTAACTCTAACCCTAACCATAAAACTCTAAAGCTAACCCAAACCCTAACCCTAACCGTAACCCTAAAACCCTAAAAATAACCCTAACACTAACCCTTAACCCTAACCCTAACCGTAGGAACGTCTGAAACACAACACAGATGTAAACACACTATCAATGGCTATTTCAACATAGTGGTCAATGCGCACTCATCAAACTATGCACTCTGAGTGTGATTCCAGCTTCTCTCACACACAAGACTCTCAGAAGTAACTAAAATACGTATTGCAACAGCATCTACTAAGAAACACTCTCCTAATACGCCTAACACATTGAAACACAGTTCCTATGCGTTTCTCCACTAAAACATGAATACATGTCTTTTCTAACTAAGGAAACAGAGAAACTTCAAAGGCGACTACAGAAAAGAAGTGTTTCAAGAACTAAGTAACATGTGTGTTCCAAATGCAATTCTAACCGTAGGAACGTCTGAAACACAACACAGATGTAAACACACTATCAATGGCTATTTCAACATAGTGGTCAATGCGCACTTATCAAACTATGCACTCTGAGTGTGATTCCAGCTTTTCTCACACACAAGACTCTCAGAAGTAACTAAAATAACCTATTGCAACAGCATCTACTAAGAAACACTCTCCTAATACTTACCCTAACACATTGAAACACAGTTCCTATGCGTTTAACCACTAAAACATGAATACATGTCTTTTCTAACTAAGGAAACAGAGAACCCTTCAAAGGCGACTACAGAAAAGAAGTGTTTCAAGAACTAAGTAACATGTGTGTTCCAAATGCAATTCTAACCGCAGGAACGTCTGAAACACAACACAGATGTAAACACACTATCAATGGGTATTTCAACATAGTGGTCAATGCGCACTTATCAAACTATGCACTCTGAGTGTGATTCCAGCTTCTCTCACACACAAGACTCTCAGAAGTAACGAATCCTAACGCTAACCCTAACCCTAATCCTAACCCTAAACCCTAACCCTAAGCCTAATGCTAACAACTCCTAACCCTAACACTTACCTAACCCTAACCCTAAACCCTAACCGTAAACCTAACACTAACCATAACACTAATCCTAAAACCCTAACCCTAACCCTAACCCTAAAACCCTGTCCTTAACCCTAACCCTAACCCTATCCATAACCCTAAAACCCTAACACTAACATTAACCCTAACCCTAACTACCCTAACCCTAAACCTAACCCTAACCCTAACCCTAACCTCAGGAACGTCAGAAACACAACACAGATGTAAACACACTATCAATGGCTATTTCAACATAGTGGTCAATGCGCACTTATCAAACTATGCACTCTGAGTGTGATTCCAGCTTCTCTCACACACAAGACTCTCATAAGTAACTAAAATACTTATTGCAACAGCATCTACTAAGAAACACTCTCCTAATACGCCTAACACATTGAAACACAGTTCCTATGCGTTTCTCCACTAAAACATGAATACATGTCTTTTCTAACTAAGTAAACAGAGAACCTTCAAAGGCGACTACAGAAAAGAAGTGTTTCAAGAACTAAGTAACATGTGTGTTCCTAATGCAATTCTAACCGTAGGAACGTCTGAAACACAACACAGATGTAAACACACTATCAATGGCTATTTCAACATAGTGGTCAATGCGCACACATCAAACTATGCACTCTGAGTGTGATTCCAGCTTCTCTCACACACAAGACTCTCAGAAGTAACTAAAATACGTATTGCAACAGCATCTACTAAGAAACACTCTCCTAATACCCTAACACATTGAAACACAGTTCCTATGCGTTTCTCCACTAAAACATGAATACATGTCTTTTCTAACTAAGGAAACAGAGAACCTTCAAAGGCGACTACAGAAAAGAAGTGTTTCAAGAACTAAGTAACATGTGTGTTTCAAATGCAATTCTAACCGCAGGAACGTCTGAAACACAACACAGATGTAAACACACTATCAATGGGTATTTCAACATAGTGGTCAATGCGCAATTATCAAACTATGCACTCTGAGTGTGATTCCAGCTTCTCTCACACACAAGACTCTCAGAAGTAACTAAAATACGTATTGCAACAGCATCTACTAAGAAACACTCTCCTAATACGCCTAACACATTGAAACACAGTTCCTATGCGTTTCTCCACTAAAACATGAATACATGTCTTTTCTAACTAAGGAAACAGAGAACCTTCAAAGGCGACTACAGAAAAGAAGTGTTTCAAGAACTAAGTAACATGTGTGTTCCAAATGCAATTCTAACCGTAGGAACGTCTGAAACACAACACAGATGTAAACACACTATCAATGGCTATTTCAACATAGTGGTCAATGCGCACTCATCAAACTATGCACTCTGAGTGTGATTCCAGCTTCTCTCACACACAAGACTCTCAGAAGTAACTAACCCTAACCCTAACTTTAACCCTAACCCTAATCCTAACCCTAACCCTAACCCTAACCCTCTAACACTAACTCCTAACCCTTACCCTAACACTAACCCTAACCCTAACCCAGACATTAACCCTAACCCTAACCCTAACTCTAACCATAACCCTAAAACTAACCCTAACCCTAACCTCTAACCGTAACCCTAACCCTAACACTAACCCTAACCCTAACCCTAACCCTAAAACCCTAACCCTAACCCTAACCATAACCCTATCCATAACCCTAAAACCCTATCATTAACATTAACCCTAACCCTAACCCTAACCCTAACCCTAACCCTAACCCAATTCTAACCTAACAGCAGGAACGTCTGAAACACAACACAGATGTAAACACACTATCAATGGGTATTTCAACATAGTGGTCAATGCGCACTTATCAAACTATGCACTCTGAGTGTGATTCCAGCTTCTCTCACACACAAGACTCTCAGAAGTAACTAAAATACGTATTGCAACAGCATCTACTAAGAAACACTCTCCTAATACGCCTAACACATTGAAACACAGTTCCTATGCGTTTCTCCACTAAAACATGAATACATGTCTTTTCTAACTAAGGAAACAGAGAACCTTCAAAGGCGACTACAGAAAAGAAGTGTTTCAAGAACTAAGTAACATGTGTGTTCCAAATGCAATTCTAACCGCAGGAACGTCTGAAACACAACACAGATGTAAACACACTATCAATGGCTATTTCAACATAGTGGTCAATGCGCACTTATCAAACTATGCACTCTGAGTGTGATTCCAGCTTCTCTCACACACAAGACTCTCAGAAGTAACTAAAATACGTATTGCAACAGCATCTACTAAGAAACACTCTCCTAATACCCTAACACATTGAAACACAGTTCCTATGCGTTTCTCCACTAAAACATGAATACATGTCTTTTCTAACTAAGGAAACAGAGAACCTTCAAAGGCGACTACAGAAAAGAAGTGTTTCAAGAACTAAGTAACATGTGTGTTCCAAATGCAATTCTAACCGTAGGAACGTCTGAAACACAACACAGATGTAAACACACTATCAATGGGTATTTCAACATAGTGGTCAATGCGCACTTATCAAACTATGCACTCTGAGTGTGATTCCAGCTTCTCTCACACACAAGACTCTCAGAAGTAACTAAAATACGTATTGCAACAGCATCTACTAAGAAACACTCTCCTAATACGCCTAACACATTGAAACACAGTTCCTATGCGTTTCTCCACTAAAACATGAATACATGTCTTTTCTAACTAAGGAAACAGAGAAACTTCAAAGGCGACTACAGAAAAGAAGTGTTTCAAGAACTAAGTAACATGTGTGTTCCAAATGCAATTCTAACCGTAGGAACGTCTGAAACACAACACAGATGTAAACACACTATCAATGGCAATTTCAACATAGTGGTCAATGCGCACTCATCAAACTATGCACTCTGAGTGTGATTCCAGCTTCTCTCACACACAAGACTCTCAGAAGTAACTAACCCTAACCCTAACTTTAACCCTAACCCTAATCCTAACCCCTAACCCTAACCCTAACCCTCTAACACTAAACTAACCCTTACCCTACTAACCCTAACCCTAACCCAGACATTAACCCTAACCCTAACCCTAACTCTAACCATAACCCTAAACTAACCCTAACCCTAACCTCTAACCGTAACCCTAACCCTAACACTAACCCTAACCCTAACCCTAACCCTAAAACCCTAACCCTAACTAAAAATAACCCTTCACCCTAAAACCCTATCATTAACATGTAACCCTGTTAACCCAAATAACCCTAATACCCTAAACCTAACCGCAGGAACGTCTGAAACACAACACAGATGTAAACACACTATCAATGGGTATTTCAACATAGTGGTCAATGCGCACTTATCAAACTATGCACTCTGAGTGTGATTCCAGCTTCTCTCACACACAAGACTCTCAGAAGTAACTAAAATACGTATTGCAACAGCATCTACTAAGAAACACTCTCCTAATACGCCTAACACATTGAAACACAGTTCCTATGCGTTTCTCCACTAAAACATGAATACATGTCTTTTCTAACTAAGGAAACAGAGAACCTTCAAAGGCGACTACAGAAAAGAAGTGTTTCAAGAACTAAGTAACATGTGTGTTCCAAATGCAATTCTAACCGCAGGAACGTCTGAAACACAACACAGATGTAAACACACTATCAATGGCTATTTCAACATAGTGGTCAATGCGCACTTATCAAACTATGCACTCTGAGTGTGATTCCAGCTTCTCTCACACACAAGACTCTCAGAAGTAACTAAAATACGTATTGCAACAGCATCTACTAAGAAACACTCTCCTAATACGCCTAACACATTGAAACACAGTTCCTATGCGTTTCTCCACTAAAACATGAATACATGTCTTTTCTAACTAAGGAAACAGAGAAACTTCAAAGGCGACTACAGAAAAGAAGTGTTTCAAGAACTAAGTAACATGTGTGTTCCAAATGCAATTCTAACCGCAGGAACGTCTGAAACACAACACAGATGTAAACACACTATCAATGGCTATTTCAACATAGTGGTCAATGCGCACTTATCAAACTATGCACTCTGAGTGTGATTCCAGCTTCTCTCACACACAAGACTCTCAGAAGTAACTAAAATACGTATAACCCTAACAGCATCTACTAACCCTAAACACTCTCCTAATACCCCTAACACACCCTAAAACACAGTTCCTATGCCTTTCTAACCACTAAAACATGAACCCTACATGTCTTTTCTAACTAAGGAAACAAGAAACTTCAAAGGCGACTACAGAAAAGAAGTGTTTCAAGAACTAAGTAACATGTGTGTTCCAAATGCAATTCTAACCGCAGGAACGTCTGAAACACAACACAGATGTAAACACACTATCAATGGCTATTTCAACATAGTGGTCAATGCGCACTTATCAAACTATGCACTCTGAGTGTGATTCCAGCTTCTCTCACACACAAGACTCTCAGAAGTAACTAAAATACGTATTGCAACAGCATCTACTAAGAAACACTCTCCTAATACGCCTAACACATTGAAACACAGTTCCTATGCGTTTCTCCACTAAAACATGAATACATGTCTTTTCTAACTAAGGAAACAGAGAAACCTTCAAAGGCGACTACAGAAAAGAAGTGTTTCAAGAACTAAGTAACATGTGTGTTCCAAATGCAATTCTAACCGCAGGAACGTCTGAAACACAACACAGATGTAAACACACTATCAATGGGTATTTCAACATAGTGGTCAATGCGCACTTATCAAACTATGCACTCTGAGTGTGATTCCAGCTTCTCTCACACACAAGACTCTCAGAAGTAACTAAAATACGTATTGCAACAGCATCTACTAAGAAACACTCTCCTAATACGCCTAACACATTGAAACACAGTTCCTATGCGTTTCTCCACTAAAACATGAATACATGTCTTTTCTAACTAAGGAAACAGAGAACCTTCAAAGGCGACTACAGAAAAGAAGTGTTTCAAGAACTAAGTAACATGTGTGTTCCAAATGCAATTCTAACCGTAGGAACGTCTGAAACACAACACAGATGTAAACACACTATCAATGGCTATTTCAACATAGTGGTCAATGCGCACTTATCAAACTATGCACTCTGAGTGTGATTCCAGCTTCTCTCACACACAAGACTCTCAGAAGTAACTAAAATACGTATTGCTAACAGCATCTAACCCCTAACCCTAACCCTCCCCTAATACGCCTAACACTGAAACACCTTACCCTAACCCTAACCCACCCTAAAACATAACCCTACACCCTAACCCAAACTAACCTAACCTAACCCTAAACCTAAAACACCTCTAACCTCTAACCCTAACTCAAAGGCTAACTACAGAAAAGAACCCTAACCCTTTCAAGAACTAAAAAAGTAACATTAATCCTAACCCTAACCCTAACCCTAAATAACCCTAACCCTTCTAACCGCAGGAACGTCTGAAACACAACACAGATGTAAACACACTATCAATGGGTATTTCAACATAGTGGTCAATGCGCACTTATCAAACTATGCACTCTGAGTGTGATTCCAGCTTCTCTCACACACAAGACTCTCAGAAGTAACTAAAATACGTATTGCAACAGCATCTACTAAGAAACACTCTCCTAATACGCCTAACACATTGAAACACAGTTCCTATGCGTTTCTCCACTAAAACATGAATACATGTCTTTTCTAACTAAGGAAACAGAGAACCTTCAAAGGCGACTACAGAAAAGAAGTGTTTCAAGAACTAAGTAACATGTGTGTTCCAAATGCAATTCTAACCGTAGGAACGTCTGAAACACAACACAGATGTAAACACACTATCAATGGCTATTTCAACATAGTGGTCAATGCGCACTTATCAAACTATGCACTCTGAGTGTGATTCCAGCTTCTCTCACACACAAGACTCTCAGAAGTAACTAAAATACGTATTGCAACAGCATCTACTAAGAAACACTCTCCTAATACGCCTAACACATTGAAACACAGTTCCTATGCGTTTCTCCACTAAAACATGAATACATGTCTTTTCTAACTAAGGAAACAGAGAACCTTCAAAGGCGACTACAGAAAAGAAGTGTTTCAAGAACTAAGTAACATGTGTGTTCCAAATGCAATTCTAACCGTAGGAACGTCTGAAACACAACACAGATGTAAACACACTATCAATGGCTATTTCAACATAGTGGTCAATGCGCACTTATCAAACTATGCACTCTGAGTGTGATTCCAGCTTCTCTCACACACAAGACTCTCAGAAGTAACTAAAATACGTATTGCAACAGCATCTACTAAGAAACACTCTCCTAATACGCCTAACACATTGAAACACAGTTCCTATGCGTTTCTCCACTAAAACATGAATACATGTCTTTTCTAACTAAGGAAACAGAGAACCTTCAAAGGCGACTACAGAAAAGAAGTGTTTCAAGAACTAAGTAACATGTGTGTTCCAAATGCAATTCTAACCGTAGGAACGTCTGAAACACAACACAGATGTAAACACACTATCAATGGCAATTTCAACATAGTGGTCAATGCGCACTTATCAAACTATGCACTCTGAGTGTGATTCCAGCTTCTCTCACACACAAGACTCTCAGAAGTAACTAACCCTAACCCTAACTTTAACCCTAACCCTAATCCTAACCCCTAACCCTAACCCTAACCCTCTAACACTAACACTAACCCTTACCCTAACCCTAACCCTAACCCTAACCCAGACATTAACCCTAACCCTAACCCTAACTCTAACCATAACCCTAAACCTAACCCTAACCCTAACCTCTAACCGTAACCCTAACCCTAACACTAACCCTAACCCTAACCCTAACCCTAACCCTAACCCTAACCCTAACCCTAACCTTAACCCTATCCATAACCCTAAAACCCTATCATTAACATTAACCCTAACCCTAACCCTAACCCTAACCCTAACCCTAACCCTAACCCTAACCCTAAACATGTGTGTTCCAAATGCAATTCTAACCGCAGGAACGTCTGAAACACAACACAGATGTAAACACACTATCAATGGGTATTTCAACATAGTGGTCAATGCGCACTTATCAAACTATGCACTCTGAGTGTGATTCCAGCTTCTCTCACACACAAGACTCTCAGAAGTAACTAAAATACGTATTGCAACAGCATCTACTAAGAAACACTCTCCTAATACGCCTAACACATTGAAACACAGTTCCTATGCGTTTCTCCACTAAAACATGAATACATGTCTTTTCTAACTAAGGAAACAGAGAAACTTCAAAGGCGACTACAGAAAAGAAGTGTTTCAAGAACTAAGTAACATGTGTGTTCCAAATGCAATTCTAACCGCAGGAACGTCTGAAACACAACACAGATGTAAACACACTATCAATGGCTATTTCAACATAGTGGTCAATGCGCACTTATCAAACTATGCACTCTGAGTGTGATTCCAGCTTCTCTCACACACAAGACTCTCAGAAGTAACTAAAATACGTATTGCAACAGCATCTACTAAGAA
Organism: Cricetomys ansorgei; assembly: GCA_026225945.1. NCBI lineage: Eukaryota > Metazoa > Chordata > Mammalia > Rodentia > Nesomyidae > Cricetomys > Cricetomys ansorgei. The sequence continues at coordinate 55,514 of JAMJFZ010001994.1, forward strand.
ACACTCTCCTAATACCCTAACACATTGAAACACAGTTCCTATGCGTTTCTCCACTAAAACATGAATACATGTCTTTTCTAACTAAGGAAACAAGAGAACTTCAAAGGCGACTACAGAAAAGAAGTGTTTCAAGAACTAAGTAACATGTGTGTTCCAAATGCAATTCTAACCGCAGGAACGTCTGAAACACAACACAGATGTAAACACACTATCAATGGGTATTTCAACATAGTGGTCAATGCGCACTTATCAAACTATGCACTCTGAGTGTGATTCCAGCTTCTCTCACACACAAGACTCTCAGAAGTAACTAAAATACGTATTGCAACAGCATCTACTAAGAAACACTCTCCTAATACGCCTAACACACCCTGAAACACAGTTCCTATGCGTTTCTCCACTAAAACATGAATACATGTACCTTTTCTAACTAAGGAAACAAGAAACTCAAAGGCGACTACAGAAAAGAAGTGTTTCAAGAACTAAGTAACATGTGTGTTCCAAATGCAATTCTAACCGCAGGAACGTCTGAAACACAACACAGATGTAAACACACTATCAATGGGTATTTCAACATAGTGGTCAATGCGCACTTATCAAACTATGCACTCTGAGTGTGATTCCAGCTTCTCTCACACACAAGACTCTCAGAAGTAACTAAAATACGTATTGCAACAGCATCTACTAAGAAACACTCTCCTAATACGCCTAACACATTGAAACACAGTTCCTATGCGTTTCTCCACTAAAACATGAATACATGTCTTTTCTAACTAAGGAAACAGAGAAACTTCAAAGGCGACTACAGAAAAGAAGTGTTTCAAGAACTAAGTAACATGTGTGTTCCAAATGCAATTCTAACCGCAGGAACGTCTGAAACACAACACAGATGTAAACACACTATCAATGGGTATTTCAACATAGTGGTCAATGCGCACTTATCAAACTATGCACTCTGAGTGTGATTCCAGCTTCTCTCACACACAAGACTCTCAGAAGTAACTAAAATACGTATTGCAACAGCATCTACTAAGAAACACTCTCCTAATACGCCTAACACATTGAAACACAGTTCCTATGCGTTTCTCCACTAAAACATGAATACATGTCTTTTCTAACTAAGGAAACAGAGAAACTTCAAAGGCGACTACAGAAAAGAAGTGTTTCAAGAACTAAGTAACATGTGTGTTCCAAATGCAATTCTAACCGCAGGAACGTCTGAAACACAACACAGATGTAAACACACTATCAATGGCTATTTCAACATAGTGGTCAATGCGCACTCATCAAACTATGCACTCTGAGTGTGATTCCAGCTTCTCTCACACACAAGACTCTCAGAAGTAACTTACCCTTACCCTAACCCTAATCCTAACCCTAACCCTAACCTAAAAACTCTAACACTAACACTAAAACTTACCCTAACCCTAAACCTAACCCTAACCCAGATAATTAACCCTAACCCTAACCCTAACCATAACCCTAAACCTAACTTTAACCCTAACCTCTAACCCTAACCTAAACCCTAACACTAACCTTAACCCTAACCCTAACCCTAAAACCCTAACCCTAACCCTAACAGTAACCCTAACCATAACCCTAAAACACTAATATTAACCCTAACTCTAACCCTAACCCTAATCCTAACCCTTACCCTAAACCTAAACTAAGCAGGAACGTCTGAAACACAACACAGATTTAAACACACTATCAATGGGTATTTCAACGTAGTGGTCAATGCGCACTTATCAAACTATGCACTCTGAGTGTGATTCCAGCTTCTCTCACACACAAGACTCTCAGAAGTAACTAAAATACGTATTGCAACAGCATCTACTAAGAAACACTCTCCTAATACGCCTAACACATTGAAACACAAGTTCCTATGCGTTTCTACACTAAAACATGAATACATGTCTTTTCTAACTAAGGAAACAGAGAACCTTCAAAGGCGACTACAGAAAAGAAGTGTTTCAAGAAGGAAGTAACATGTGTGTTCCAAATGCAATTCTAACCTTAGGAACGTCTGAAACACAACACAGATGTAAACACACTATCAATGGGTATTTCAACATAGTGGTCAATGCGCACTCATCAAACTATGCACTCTGAGTGTGATTCCAGCTTCTCTCACACACAAGACTCTCAGAAGTAACTAAAATACGTATTGCAACAGCATCTACTAAGAAACACTCTCCTAATACCCTAACACATTGAAACACAGTTCCTATGCGTTTCTCCACTAAAACATGAATACATGTCTTTTCTAACTAAGGAAACAGAGAACCTTCAAAGGCGACTACAGAAAAGAAGTGTTTCAAGAACTAAGTAACATGTGTGTTCCAAATGCAATTCTAACCGTAGGAACGTCTGAAACACAACACAGATGTAAACACACTATCAATGGCTATTTCAACATAGTGGTCAATGCGCACTTATCAAACTATGCACTCTGAGTGTGATTCCAGCTTCTCTCACACACAAGACTCTCAGAAGTAACTAAAATACGTATTGCAACAGCATCTAACTAAGAAACACTCTCCTAATACCCTAACACATTGAAACACAGTTCCTATGCATTTCACCACTAAAACATGAATACATGTCTTTTCTAACTAAGGAAACAGAGAACCTTCAAAGGCGACTACAGAAAAGAAGTGTTTCAAGAACTAAGTAACATGTGTGTTCCAAATGCAATTCTAACCGCAGGAACGTCTGAAACACAACACAGATGTAAACACACTATCAATGGCTATTTCAACATAGTGGTCAATGCGCACTCATCAAACTATGCACTCTGAGTGTGATTCCAGCTTCTCTCACACACAAGACTCTCAGAAGTAACTAAACCTAACCCTAACCCTAACCCTCTAACCCCTAAGCCTAACCCTTACCCTCTAACCCTAACCCTAAACCTTACCCTAACCATAACCCTAACCCTAACCCAGACATTAACCTTAACCCTAAGCCTAACCCTAAACTTAACCTTTAAACCTAACCCTAACCCTAACCCTAACCCTAACCCTAACTCTAATCATAACCCAAACCCTAACCCTAGCCCTAACACTAACCCTAACCCTAACCCTAACCCTCCACCCTAACCCTAACCTTCAAAGGCGACTACAGAAAATAAGTGATTCAAGAACTAAGTAACATGTGTTTTCCAAATGCAATTCTAACCGCAGGAACGTCTGAAACACAACACAGATGTAAACACACTATCAATGGCTATTTCAACATAGTGGTCAATGCGCACTCATCAAACTATGCACTCTGAGTGTGATTCCAGCTTCTCTCACACACAAGACTCTCAGAAGTAACTAAAATACGTATTGCAACAGCATCTACTAAGAAACACTCTCCTAATACGCCTAACACATTGAAACACAGTTCCTATGCGTTTCTCCACTAAAACATGAATACATGTCTTTTCTAACTAAGGAAACAGAGAATCTTCAAAGGCGACTACAGAAAAGAAGTGTTTCAAGAACTAAGTAACATGTGTGTTCCAAATGCAATTCTAACCGCAGGAACGTCTGAAACACAACACAGATGTAAACACACTATCAATGGCTATTTCAACATAGTGGTCAATGCGCCCTTATCAAACTATGCACTCTGAGTGTGATTCCAGCTTCTCTCACACACAAGACTCTCAGAAGTAACTAAAATACGTATTGCAACAGCATCTACTAAGAAACACTCTCCTAATACGCCTAACACATTGAAACACAGTTCCTATGCGTTTCTCCACTAAAACATGAATACATGACCCTTTTCTAACTAAGGAAACAAGAACCCTTCAAAGGCGACTACAGAAAAGAAGTGTTTCAAGAACTAAGTAACATGTGTGTTCCAAATGCAATTCTAACCGCAGGAACGTCTGAAACACAACACAGATGTAAACACACTATCAATGGGTATTTCAACATAGTGGTCAATGCGCACTTATCAAACTATGCACTCTGAGTGTGATTCCAGCTTCTCTCACACACAAGACTCTCAGAAGTAACTAAAATACGTATTGCAACAGCATCTACTAAGAAACACTCTCCTAATATGCCTAACACATTGAAACACAGTTCCTATGCGTTTCTCCACTAAAACATGAATACATGTCTTTTCTAACTAAGGAAACAGAGAACCTTCAAAGGCGACTACAGAAAAGAAGTGTTTCAAGAACTAAGTAACATGTGTGTTCCAAATGCAATTCTAACCGTAGGAACGTCTGAAACACAACACAGATGTAAACACACTATCAGTGGGTATTTCAACATAGTGGTCAATGCGCACTTATCAAACTATGCACTCTGAGTGTGATTCCAGCTTCTCTCACACACAAGACTCTCAGAAGTAACTAAACCTAACCCTAACTTTAACCCTAACCCTAATCCTAACCCCTAACCCTAACCCTAACACAACTCTAACACTAACACTAATCCCTAACCCTAACCCTAACCCTAACCCTAACCCTAACCCTAGACATTAACCCTAACCCTAACCCTAACTCTAACCATAACCCTAAACCTAACCCTAACCCTAACCTCTAACCGTAACCCTAACCCTAACACTAACCCTAACCCTAACCCTAACCCTAAAACCTAACCCTAACCCTAACCTTAACCCTAACATTAACCCTAAAACCCTAACACAAACATTAACCCTCTAACCCTAACCCTAACCCTAAACCTAACCCTAACCCCAACCCTAAACCTAACAGCAGGAACGTCTGAAACAAAACACAGATTTAAACACACTATCAATGGGTATTTCAACATAGTGGTCAATGCGCACTTATCAAACTATGCACTCTGAGTGTGATTCCAGCTTCTCTCACACACAAGACTCTCAGAACCGTAACTAAAATACGTATTGCAACAGCATCTACTAAGAAACACTCTCCTAATACGCCTAACACATTGAAACACAGTTCCTATGCGTTTCTCCACTAAAACATGAATACATGTCTTTTCTAACTAAGGAAACAGAGAACCTTCAAAGGCGACTACAGAAAAGAAGTGTTTCAAGAACTAAGTAACATGTGTGTTCCAAATGCAATTCTAACCGCAGGAACGTCTGAAACACAACACAGATGTAAACACACTATCAATGGCTATTTCAACATAGTGGTCAATGCGCACTTATCAAACTATGCACTCTGAGTGTGATTCCAGCTTCTCTCACACACAAGACTCTCAGAAGTAACTAAAATACGTATTGCAACAGCATCTACTAAGAAACACTCTCCTAATACCCTAACACATTGAAACACAGTTCCTATGCGTTTCTCCACTAAAACATGAATACATGTCTTTTCTAACTAAGGAAACAGAGAAACTTCAAAGGCGACTACAGAAAAGAAGTGTTTCAAGAACTAAGTAACATGTGTGTTCCAAATGCAATTCTAACCGCAGGAACGTCTGAAACACAACACAGATGTAAACACACTATCAATGGGTATTTCAACATAGTGGTCAATGCGCACTTATCAAACTATGCACTCTGAGTGTGATTCCAGCTTCTCTCACACACAAGACTCTCAGAAGTAACTAAAATACGTATTGCAACAGCATCTACTAAGAAACACTCTCCTAATACGCCTAACACATTGAAACACAGTTCCTATGCGTTTCACCACTAAAACATGAATACATGTCTTTTCTAACTAAGGAAACAGAGAAACTTCAAAGGCGACTACAGAAAAGAAGTGTTTCAAGAACTAAGTAACATGTGTGTTCCAAATGCAATTCTAACCGTAGGAACGTCTGAAACACAACACAGATGTAAACACACTATCAATGGCTATTTCAACATAGTGGTCAATGTGCACTCATCAAACTATGCACTCTGAGTGTGATTCCAGCTTCTCTCACACACAAGACTCTCAGAAGTAACTAACCCTAACCCTAACTTTAACCCTAACCCTAATCCTAACCCCTAACCCTAACCCTAACCCTCTAACACTAACACTAACCCTTACCCTAACCCTAACCCTAACCCTAACCCAGACATTAACCCTAACCCTAACCCTAACTCTAACCATAACCCTAAACCTAACCCTAACCCTAACCTCTAACCGTAACCCTAACCCTAACACTAACCCTAACCCTAACCCTAACCCTAACCCAAACCCTAACCCTAACCCTAACCATAGAAAATAACCCTAATTATCATTAACATTAACCCTAACCCTAACCCTAACCCTAAACCTAACCCTAACCCAAACCCTAAACCTAACCGCAGGAACGTCTGAAACACAACACAGATGTAAACACACTATCAATGGGTATTTCAACATAGTGGTCAATGCGCACTTATCAAACTATGCACTCTGAGTGTGATTCCAGCTTCTCTCACACACAAGACTCTCAGAAGTAACTAAAATACATATTGCAAGAGCATCTACTAAGAAACACTCTCCTAATACGCCTAACACATTGAAACACAGTTCCTATGCGTTTCTCCACTAAAACATGAATACATGTCTTTTCTAACTAAGGAAACAGAGAACCTTCAAAGGCGACTACAGAAAAGAAGTGTTTCAAGAACTAAGTAACATGTGTGTTCCAAATGCAATTCTAACCGTAGGAACGTCTGAAACACAACACAGATGTAAACACACTATCAATGGCTATTTCAACATAGTGGTCAATGCGCACTCATCAAACTATGCACTCTGAGTGTGATTCCAGCTTCTCTCACACACAAGACTCTCAGAAGTAACTAAAATACGTATTGCAACAGCATCTACTAAGAAACACTCTCCTAATACCCTAACACATTGAAACACAGTTCCTATGCGTTTCTCCACTAAAACATGAATACATGTCTTTTCTAACTAAGGAAACAGAGAACCTTCAAAGGCGACTACAAAAAGAAGTGTTTCAAGAACTAAGTAACATGTGTGTTCCAAATGCAATTCTAACCGTAGGAACGTCTGAAACACAACACAGATGTAAACACACTATCAATGGGTATTTCAACATAGTGGTCAATGCGCACTTATCAAACTATGCACTCTGAGTGTGATTCCAGCTTCTCTCACACACAAGACTCTCAGAAGTAACTAAAATACGTATTGCAACAGCATCTACTAAGAAACACTCTCCTAATACCCCTAACACATTGAAACACAGTTCCTATGCGTTTCACCACTAAAACATGAATACATGTCTTTTCTAACTAAGGAAACAGAGAACCTTCAAAGGCGACTACAGAAAAGAAGTGTTTCAAGAACTAAGTAACATGTGTGTTCCAAATGCAATTCTAACCGTAGGAACGTCTGAAACACAACACAGATGTAAACACACTATCAATGGCTATTTCAACATAGTGGTCAATGTGCACTCATCAAACTATGCACTCTGAGTGTGATTCCATCTTCTCTCACACACAAGACTCTCAGAAGTAACTAACCCTAACCCTAACTTTAACCCTAACCCTAATCCTAACCCCTAACCCTAACCCTAACCCTCTAACACTAACACTAACCCTTACCCTAACCACTAACCCTAACCCTAACCCAGACATTAACCCTAACCCTAACCCTAACTCTAACCATAACCCTAAAACTAACCCTAACCCTAACCTCTAACCGTAACCCTAACCCTAACACTAACCCTAACCCTAACCCTAACCCTAAAACCCTAACCCTAACCCTAACCATAACCCTATCCATAACCCTAAAACCCTATCATTAACATTAACCCTAACCCTAACCCTAACCCTAACCCTAAACCTAACCTAACCCTAACCCTTACCCTAAACCTAACAGCAGGAACGTCTGAAACACAACACAGATGTAAACACACTATCAATGGGTATTTCAACATAGTGGTCAATGCGCACTTATCAAACTATGCACTCTGAGTGTGATTCCAGCTTCTCTCACACACAAGACTCTCAGAAGTAACTAAAATACGTATTGCAACAGCATCTACTAAGAAACACTCTCCTAATACGCCTAACACATTGAAACACAGTTTCTATGCGTTTCTACACTAAAACATGAATACATGTCTTTTCTAACTAAGGAAACAGAGAACCTTCAAAGGCGACTACAGAAAAGAAGTGTTTCAAGAACGAAGTAACATGTGTGTTCCAAATGCAATTCTAACCGTAGGAACGTCTGAAACACAACACAGATGTAAGCACACTATCAATGGCTATTTCAACATAGTGGTCAATGCGCACTCATCAAACTATGCACTCTGAGTGTGATTCCAGCTTCTCTCACACACAAGACTCTCAGAAGTAACTAAAATACGTATTGCAACAGCATCTACTAAGAAACACTCTCCTAATACCTCTAACACATTGAAACACAGTTCCTATGCGTTTCTCCACTAAAACCATGAATACATGTTTTTCTAACTAAGGAAACAGAGAACCTTCAAAGGCGACTACAAAAAGAAGTGTTTCAAGAACTAAAGTAACATGTGTGTTTCAAATGCAATTCTAACCGTAGGAACCTCTGAAACACAACACAGATGTAAACCCACTATCATTGGGTATTTCAACATAGTGGTCAATGCGCAATTATCAAACTATGCACTCTGAGTGTGATTCCAGTTCCAATCACACACAAGACTCTCAGAAGTAACTAAAATACGTATTGCAACAGCATCTACTAAGAAACACTCTCCTAATACCCTAACACATTGAAACACAGTTCCTATGCATTTCACCACTAAAACATGAATACATGTCTTTTCTAACTAAGGAAACAGAGAACCTTCAAAGGCGACTACAGAAAAGAAGTGTTTCAAGAACTAAGTAACATGTGTGTTCCAAATGCAATTCTAACCGTAGGAATGTCTGAAACACAACACAGATGTAAACACACTATCAGTGGCAATTTCAACAGAGTGGTCAATGTGCACTCATCAAACTATGCACTCTGAGTGTGATTCCATCTTCTCTCACACACAAGACTCTCAGAAGTAACTAACCCTAACCCTAACTTTAACCCTAACCCTAATCCTAACCCCTAACCCTAACCCTAACCCTCTAACACTAACACTAACCCTTACCCTAACACTAACCCTAACCCTAACCCAGACATTAACCCTAACCCTAACCCTTTCTAACCATAACCCTAAACCTAACCCTAACCCTAACCTCTAACCGTAACCCTAACCCTAACACTAACCCTAACCCTAACCCTAACCCTAAAACCCTAACCCTAACCCTAACCATAACCCTATCCATAACCCTAAAACCCTATCATTAACATTAACCCTAACCCTAACCCTAACCCTAACCCTAAACCTAACCCTAACCCTTACCCTAAACCTAACAGCAGGAACGTCTGAAACAAAACACAGATTTAAACACACTATCAATGGGTATTTCAACGTAGTGGTCAATGCGCACTCTTCAAACTATGCATTCTGAGTGTGATTCCAGCTTCTCTCACACACAAGACTCTCAGAGTAACTAAAATACATATTGCAAGAGCATCTACTAAGAAACACTCTCCTAATACGCCTATCACATTGAAACACAGTTTCTATGCGTTTCTACACTAAAACATGAATACATGTCTTTTCTAACTAAGGAAACAGAGAACCTTCAAAGGCGACTACAGAAAAGAAGTGTTTCAAGAACGAAGTAACATGTGTGTTCCAAATGCAATTCTAACCGTAGGAACGTCTGAAACACAACACAGATGTAAGCACACTATCAATGGCTATTTCAACATAGTGGTCAATGCGCACTCATCAAACTATGCACTCTGAGTGTGATTCCAGCTTTTCTCACACACAAGACTCTCAGAAGTAACTAAAATACGTATTGCAACAGCATCTACTAAGAAACACTCTCCTAATACCTCTAACACATTGAAACACAGTTCCTATGCGTTTCTCCACTAAAACATGAATACATGTTTTTTCTAACTAAGGAAACAGAGAACCTTCAAAGGCGACTACAAAAAGAAGTGTTTCAAGAACTAAGTAACATGTGTGTTTCAAATGCAATTCTAACCGTAGGAACCTCTGAAACACAACACAGATGTAAACACACTATCATGGGTATTTCAACATAGTGGTCAATGCGCAATTATCAAACTATGCACTCTGAGTGTGATTCCAGTTCCAATCACACACAAGACTCTCAGAAGTAACTAAAATACGTATTGCAACAGCATCTACTAAGAAACACTCTCCTAATACCCCTAACACATTGAAACACAGTTCCTATGCATTTCACCACTAAAACATGAATACATGTCTTTTCTAACTAAGGAAACAGAGAACCTTCAAAGGCGACTACAGAAAAGAAGTGTTTCAAGAACTAAGTAACATGTGTGTTCCAAATGCAATTCTAACCGTAGGAATGTCTGAAACACAACACAGATGTAAACACACTATCAGTGGCAATTTCAACAGAGTGGTCAATGTGCACTCATCAAACTATGCACTCTGAGTGTGATTCCATCTTCTCTCACACACAAGACTCTCAGAAGTAACTAACCCTAACCCTAACTTTAACCCTAACCCTAATCCTAACCCCTAACCCTAACCCTAACCCTCTAACACTAACACTAACCCTTACCCTAACCCTAACCCTAACCCTAACCCAGACATTAACCCTAACCCTAACCCTAACTCTAACCATAACCCTAAACCTAACCCTAACCCTAACCTCTAACCGTAACCCTAACCCTAACACTAACTAACCTAACCCTAACCCTAACCCTAAAACCCTAACCCTAACCCTAACCATAACCCTATCCATAACCCTAAAACCCTATCATTAACATTAACCCTAACCCTAACCCTAACCCTAAACCTAACCCTAACCCTTACCCTAAACCTAACAGCAGGAACGTCTGAAACAAAACACAGATTTAAACACACTATCAATGGGTATTTCAACGTAGTGGTCAATGCGCACTCTTCAAACTATGCATTCTGAGTGTGATTCCAGCTTCTCTCACACACAAGACTCTCAGAAGTAACTAAAATACATATTGCAAGAGCATCTACTAAGAAACACTCTCCTAATACGCCTAACACATTGAAACACAGTTTCTATGCGTTTCTACACTAAAACATGAATACATGTCTTTTCTAACTAAGGAAACAGAGAACCTTCAAAGGCGACTACAGAAAAGAAGTGTTTCAAGAACGAAGTAACGTGTGTTCCAAATGCAATTCTAACCGTAGGAACGTCTGAAACACAACACAGATGTAAACACACTATCAATGGCTATTTCAACATAGTGGTCAATGCGCACTTATCAAACTATGCACTCTGAGTGTGATTCCAGCTTCTCTCACACACAAGACTCTCAGAAGTAACTAAAATACGTATTGCAACAGCATCTACTAAGAAACACTCTCCTAATACCTCTAACACATTGAAACACAGTTCCTATGCGTTTCTCCACTAAAACATGAATACATGTTTTTTCTAACTAAGGAAACAGAGAACCTTCAAAGGCGACTACAAAAAGAAGTGTTTCAAGAACTAAGTAACATGTGTGTTTCAAATGCAATTCTAACCGTAGGAACCTCTGAAACACAACACAGATGTAAACCCACTATCAATGGGTATTTCAACATAGTGGTCAATGCGCAATTATCAAACTATGCACTCTGAGTGTGATTCCAGTTCCAATCACACACAAGACTCTCAGAAGTAACTAAAATACGTATTGCAACAGCATCTACTAAGAAACACTCTCCTAATACCCCTAACACATTGAAACACAGTTCCTATGCATTTCACCACTAAAACATGAATACATGTCTTTTCTAACTAAGGAAACAGAGAACCTTCAAAGGCGACTACAGAAAAGAAGTGTTTCAAGAACTAAGTAACATGTGTGTTCCAAATGCAATTCTAACCGTAGGAATGTCTGAAACACAACACAGATGTAAACACACTATCAGTGGCAATTTCAACAGAGTGGTCAATGTGCACTCATCAAACTATGCACTCTGAGTGTGATTCCATCTTCTCTCACACACAAGACTCTCAGAAGTAACTAACCCTAACCCTAACTTTAACCCTAACCCTAATCCTAACCCCTAACCCTAAGAAACCCTCTAACACTAACACTAACCCTTACCCTAACACTAACCCTAACCCTAACCCAGACATTAACCCTAACCCTAACCCTAACTCTAACCATAACCCTAAAACTAACCCTAACCCTAACCTCTAACCGTAACCCTAACCCTAACACTAACCCTAACCCTAACCCTAACCCTAACCCTAAAACCCTAACCCTAACCCTAACCATAACCCTATCCATAACCCTAAAACCCTATCATTAACATTAACCCTAACCCTAACCCTAACCCTAACCCTAAAACCTAACCCTAACCCTTACCCTAAACCTAACAGCAGGAACGTCTGAAACAAAACACAGATTTAAACACACTATCAATGGGTATTTCAACGTAGTGGTCAATGCGCACTCTTCAAACTATGCATTCTGAGTGTGATTCCAGCTTCTCTCACACACAAGACTCTCAGAAGTAACTAAAATACATATTGCAAGAGCATCTACTAAGAAACACTCTCCTAATACGCCTATCACATTGAAACACAGTTTCTATGCGTTTCTACACTAAAACATGAATACATGTCTTTTCTAACTAAGGAAACAGAGAACCTTCAAAGGCGACTACAGAAAAGAAGTGTTTCAAGAACGAAGTAACATGTGTGTTCCAAATGCAATTCTAACCGTAGGAACGTCTGAAACACAACACAGATGTAAACACACTATCAATGGCTATTTCAACATAGTGGTCAATGCGCACTCATCAAACTATGCACTCTGAGTGTGATTCCAGCTTCTCTCACACACAAGACTCTCAGAAGTAACTAATACAATACGTATTGCAACAGCATCTACTAAGAAACACTCTCCTAATACCTCTAACACATTGAAACACAGTTCCTATGCGTTTCTCCACTAAAACATGAATACATGTCTTTTCTAACTAAGGAAACAGAGAACTTCAAAGGCGACTACAAAAAGAAGTGTTTCAAGAACTAAGTAACATGTGTGTTCCAAATGCAATTCTAACCGTAGGAACGTCTGAAACACAACACAGATGTAAACACACTATCAATGGCTATTTCAACATAGTGGTCAATGCGCACTTATCAAACTATGCACTCTGAGTGTGATTCCAGCTTCTCTCACACACAAGACTCTCAGAAGTAACTAAAATACGTATTGCAACAGCATCTACTAAGAAACACTCTCCTAATACGCCTAACACATTGAAACACAGTTCCTATGCGTTTCTCCACTAAAACATGAATACATGTCTTTTCTAACTAAGGAAACAGAGAACTTCAAAGGCGACTACAGAAAAGAAGTGTTTCAAGAACTAAGTAACATGTGTGTTCCAAATGCAATTCTAACCGTAGGAACGTCTGAAACACAACACAGATGTAAACACACTATCAATGGCTATTTCAACATAGTGGTCAATGCGCACTATCAAACTATGCACTCTGAGTGTGATTCCAGCTTCTCTCACACACAAGACTCTCAGAAGTAACTAACCCTAACCCTATTAACCCAAACCCTAATCCTAACCCCTAACCCTAACCCTCTCCTAACACTAACACTAACACACCCTAACCCTAACCCTAACCCACAGACATTAACCCTAACCCTAACCCTAATCCCTTAACCCTCCACTAACCCTAACCCTAACCTAACTAAGGTAACTAACCCTAACGACTAACCCTAACCCTAACTAACCCTGTTCCAAACCCTAACCCTAACCCTAACCATAACCCTATCCATAACCCTAAAACCCTATCATTAACATTAACCCTAACCCTAACCCTAACCCTAAACCTAACCCTAAACCTAACCCTAACCCTTACCCTAAACCTAACAGCAGGAACGTCTGAAAACAACACAGATGTAAACACACTATCAATGGCTATTTCAACATAGTGGTCAATGCGCACTTATCAAACTATGCACTCTGAGTGTGATTCCAGCTTCTCTCACACACAAGACTCTCAGAAGTAACTAAAATACGTATTGCAACAGCATCTACTAAGAAACACTCTCCTAATACGCCTAACACATTGAAACACAGTTCCTATGCGTTTCTCCACTAAAACATGAATACATGTCTTTTCTAACTAAGGAAACAGAGAACTTCAAAGGCGACTACAGAAAAGAAGTGTTTCAAGAACTAAGTAACATGTGTGTTCCAAATGCAATTCTAACCGTAGGAACGTCTGAAACACAACACAGATGTAAACACACTATCAATGGCTATTTCAACATAGTGTCAATGCGCACTTATCAAACTATGCACTCTGAGTGTGATTCCAGCTTCTCTCACACACACAAAGACTCTCAGAAGTAACTAAAATACGTATTGCAACAGCATCTACTAAGAAACACTCTCCTAATACCCTAACACATTGAAACACAGTTCCTATGCGTTTCTCCACTAAAACATGAATACATGTCTTTTCTAACTAAGGAAACAGAGAACCTTCAAAGGCGACTACAAAAAGAAGTGTTTCAAGAACTAAGTAACATGTGTGTTCCAAATGCAATTCTAACCGTAGGAACGTCTGAAACACAACACAGATGTAAACACACTATCAATGGCTATTTCAACATAGTGGTCAATGCGCACTTATCAAACTATGCACTCTGAGTGTGATTCCAGCTTCTCTCACACACAAGACTCTCAGAAGTAACTAAAATACGTATTGCAACAGCATCTACTAAGAAACACTCTCCTAATACGCCTAACACATTGAAACACAGTTCCTATGCGTTTCTCCACTAAAACATGAATACATGTCTTTTCTAACTAAGGAAACAGAGAACTTCAAAGGCGACTACCAAAAGAAGTGTTTCAAGAACTAAGTAACATGTGTGTTCCAAATGCAATTCTAACCGTAGGAACGTCTGAAACACAACACAGATGTAAACACACTATCAATGGCTATTTCAACATAGTGGTCAATGCGCACTTATCAAACTATGCACTCTGAGTGTGATTCCAGCTTCTCTCACACACAAGACTCTCAGAAGTAACTAACCCTAACCCTAACTTTAACCCTAACCCTAATCCTAACCCCTAACCCTAACCCTAACCCTCTAACACTAAACTAACCCTTACCCTAACACTAACCCTAACCCTAACCCAGTTAACCCTAACCCTGCCTTTCTAACCATAACCCTAAAACTAACCCTAACCCTAACATCTAACCTAACCCTAACCCTAACCCTAACACCCTAACCCTAAAACCCTCAAACCCTAACCCTAACCCTAACCATAACCCTATCCATAACCCTAAAACCCTATCATTAACATAACCCTAACCCTAACCCTAACCCTAACCCTAAACCTAACCCTAACCCTTACCCTAAACCTAACGCAGGAACGTCTGAAACACAACACAGATGTAAACACACTATCAATGGGTATTTCAACATAGTGGTCAATGCGCACTTATCAAACTATGCACTCTGAGTGTGATTCCAGCTTCTCTCACACACAAGACTCTCAGAAGTAACTAAAATACGTATTGCAACAGCATCTACTAAGAAACACTCTCCTAATACGCCTAACACATTGAAACACAGTTTCTATGCGTTTCTCCACTAAAACATGAATACATGTCTTTTCTAACTAAGGAAACACAGAACCTTCAAAGGCGACTACAGAAAAGAAGTGTTTCAAGAACTAAGTAACATGTGTGTTCCAAATGCAATTCTAACCGTAGGAACGTCTGAAACACAACACAGATGTAAACACACTATCAATGGCTATTTCAACATAGTGGTCAATGCGCACTTATCAAACTATGCACTCTGAGTGTGATTCCAGCTTCTCTCACACACAAGACTCTCAGAAGTAACTAAAATACGTATTGCAACAGCATCTACTAAGAAACACTCTCCTAATACGCCTAACACATTGAAACACAGTTCCTATGCGTTTCTCCACTAAAACATGAATACATGTCTTTTCTAACTAAGGAAACACAGAAACTTCAAAGGCGACTACAGAAAAGAAGTGTTTCAAGAACTAAGTAACATGTGTGTTCCAAATGCAATTCTAACCGTAGGAACGTCTGAAACACAACACAGATGTAAACACACTATCAATGGCTATTTCAACATAGTGGTCAATGCGCACTTATCAAACTATGCACTCTGAGTGTGATTCCAGCTTCTCTCACACACAAGACTCTCAGAAGTAACTAAAATACGTATTGCAACAGCATCTACTAAGAAACACTCTCCTAATACGCCTAACACATTGAAACACAGTTCCTATGCGTTTCTCCACTAAAACATGAATACATGTCTTTTCTAACTAAGGAAACAGAGAAACTTCAAAGGCGACTACAGAAAAGAAGTGTTTCAAGAACTAAGTAACATGTGTGTTCCAAATGCAATTCTAACCGTAGGAACGTCTGAAACACAACACAGATGTAAACACACTATCAATGGCTATTTCAACATAGTGGTCAATGTGCACTCATCAAACTATGCACTCTGAGTGTGATTCCAGCTTCTCTCACACACAAGACTCTCAGAAGTAACTAACCCTAACCCTAATAACCCTAACCCTTCCTAACCCCTAAGCTAACCCTAACCCTCTAACACTAACACTAACCCTACCCTAACCCTAACCCTAACCCTAACCCAGACATTAACCCTAACCCTAACTAACTCTGATAACTAAACTAACCCTAACCCTCCTAACCGTAACCCTAACCCTCTAACCCACTAACCCTAACCCAAAACCCTAACTAACCCTAACCTTAACCCTACAGTAAAAGAAGAAACACTCCTAATAACCCTGTAACACACTCTATCCCATAACCCTAAAACCCTATCATTAACATTAACCCTAACCCTAACCCTAACCCTAAGAACCTAACCCTAACATGTGTGTTCCCTAAACCTAACAGCAGGAACGTCTGAAACACAACACAGATGTAAACACACTATCAATGGGTATTTCAACATAGTGGTCAATGCGCACTTATCAAACTATGCACTCTGAGTGTGATTCCAGCTTCTCTCACACACAAGACTCTCAGAAGTAACTAAAATACGTATTGCAACAGCATCTACTAAGAAACACTCTCCTAATACGCCTAACACATTGAAACACAGTTCCTATGCGTTTCTCCACTAAAACATGAATACATGTCTTTTCTAACTAAGGAAACAGAGAACTTCAAAGGCGACTACAGAAAAGAAGTGTTTCAAGAACTAAGTAACATGTGTGTTCCAAATGCAATTCTAACCGTAGGAACGTCTGAAACACAACACAGATGTAAACACACTATCAATGGCTATTTCAACATAGTGGTCAATGCGCACTTATCAAACTATGCACTCTGAGTGTGATTCCAGCTTCTCTCACACACAAGACTCTCAGAAGTAACTAAAATACGTATTGCAACAGCATCTACTAAGAAACACTCTCCTAATACGCCTAACACATTGAAACACAGTTCCTATGCGTTTCTCCACTAAAACATGAATACATGTCTTTTCTAACTAAGGAAACAGAGAACTTCAAAGGCGACTACAGAAAAGAAGTGTTTCAAGAACTAAGTAACATGTGTGTTCCAAATGCAATTCTAACCGTAGGAACGTCTGAAACACAACACAGATGTAAACACACTATCAATGGCTATTTCAACATAGTGGTCAATGCGCACTTATCAAACTATGCACTCTGAGTGTGATTCCAGCTTCTCTCACACACAAGACTCTCAGAAGTAACTAAAATACGTATTGCAACAGCATCTACTAAGAAACACTCTCCTAATACGCCTAACACATTGAAACACAGTTCCTATGCGTGTTCTCCACTAAAACATGAATACATGTCTTTTCTAACTAAGGAAACAGAGAACTTCAAAGGCGACTACAGAAAAGAAGTGTTTCAAGAACTAAGTAACATGTGTGTTCCAAATGCAATTCTAACCGTAGGAACGTCTGAAACACAACACAGATGTAAACACACTATCAATGGCTATTTCAACATAGTGGTCAATGCGCACTTATCAAACTATGCACTCTGAGTGTGATTCCAGCTTCTCTCACACACAAGACTCTCAGAAGTAACTAAAATAACGTAACCCTTGCTAACAGCATCTAACTAAGAAACACTCTCCTAATACCCTAACACACCCTGAAACACAGTTCCTATGCGTTTCTCCACTAACCATAACCTGAAAACATAACCCTAACCCTAACCTCTAACCGTAACCCTAACCCTAACACTAACCCTAACCCTAACCCTAACCCTAAAACCCTAACCCTAACCCTAACCAAACCCTATCCATAACCTTCAAAGGCGACTACAGAAAAGAAGTGTTTCAAGAACTAAGTAACATGTGTGTTCCAAATGCAATTCTAACCGCAGGAACGTCTGAAACACAACACAGATGTAAACACACTATCAATGGGTATTTCAACATAGTGGTCAATGCGCACTTATCAAACTATGCACTCTGAGTGTGATTCCAGCTTCTCTCACACACAAGACTCTCAGAAGTAACTAAAATACGTATTGCAACAGCATCTACTAAGAAACACTCTCCTAATACGCCTAACACATTGAAACACAGTTCCTATGCGTTTCTCCACTAAAACATGAATACATGTCTTTTCTAACTAAGGAAACAGAGAACTTCAAAGGCGACTACAGAAAAGAAGTGTTTCAAGAACTAAGTAACATGTGTGTTCCAAATGCAATTCTAACCGTAGGAACGTCTGAAACACAACACAGATGTAAACACACTATCAATGGCTATTTCAACATAGTGGTCAATGCGCACTTATCAAACTATGCACTCTGAGTGTGATTCCAGCTTCTCTCACACACAAGACTCTCAGAAGTAACTAAAATACGTATTGCAACAGCATCTACTAAGAAACACTCTCCTAATACGCCTAACACACTGAAACACAGTTCCTATGCGTTTCTCCACTAAAACATGAATACATGTCTTTTCTAACTAAGGAAACAGAAACTTCAAAGGCGACTACAGAAAAGAAGTGTTTCAAGAACTAAGTAACATGTGTGTTCCAAATGCAATTCTAACCGCAGGAACGTCTGAAACACAACACAGATGTAAACACACTATCAATGGGTATTTCAACATAGTGGTCAATGCGCACTTATCAAACTATGCACTCTGAGTGTGATTCCAGCTTCTCTCACACACAAGACTCTCAGAAGTAACTAAAATACGTATTGCAACAGCATCTACTAAGAAACACTCTCCTAATACGCCTAACACATTGAAACACAGTTCCTATGCGTTTCTCCACTAAAACATGAATACATGTCTTTTCTAACTAAGGAAACAGAGAACCTTCAAAGGCGACTACAGAAAAGAAGTGTTTCAAGAACTAAGTAACATGTGTGTTCCAAATGCAATTCTAACCGTAGGAACGTCTGAAACACAACACAGATGTAAACACACTATCAATGGCTATTTCAACATAGTGGTCAATGCGCACTCATCAAACTATGCACTCTGAGTGTGATTCCAGCTTCTCTCACACACAAGACTCTCAGAAGTAACTAAAATACGTATTGCAACAGCATCTACTAAGAAACACTCTCCTAATACCCTAACACATTGAAACACAGTTCCTATGCGTTTCTCCACTAAAACATGAATACATGTCTTTTCTAACTAAGGAAACAGAGAACCTTCAAAGGCGACTACAAAAAGAAGTGTTTCAACGAACTAAGTAACATGTGTGTTCCAAATGCAATTCTAACCGTAGGAACGTCTGAAACACAACACAGATGTAAACACACTATCAATGGTATTTCAACATAGTGGTCAATGCGCACTTATCAAACTATGCACTCTGAGTGTGATTCCAGCTTCTCTCACACACAAGACTCTCAGAAGTAACTAAAATACGTATTGCAACAGCATCTACTAAGAAACACTCTCCTAATACCCCTAACACATTGAAACACAGTTCCTATGCGTTTCACCACTAAAACATGAATACATGTCTTTTCTAACTAAGGAAACAGAGAACCTTCAAAGGCGACTACAGAAAAGAAGTGTTTCAAGAACTAAGTAACATGTGTGTTCCAAATGCAATTCTAACCGTAGGAACGTCTGAAACACAACACAGATGTAAACACACTATCAATGGCTATTTCAACATAGTGGTCAATGTGCACTCATCAAACTATGCACTCTGAGTGTGATTCCAGCTTCTCTCACACACAAGACTCTCAGAAGTAACTAACCCTAACCCTAACTTTAACCCTAACCCTAATCCTAACCCCTAACCCTAACCCTAACCCTCTAACACTAACACTAACCCTTACCCTAACACTAACCCTAACCCTAACCCAGACATTAACCCTAACCCTAACCCTAACTCTAACCATAACCCTAAACCTAACCCTAACCCTAACCTCTAACCGTAACCCTAACCCTAACACTAACCCTAACCCTAACCCTAACCCTAAAACCCTAACCCTAACCCTAACCATAACCCTATCCATAACCCTAAAACCCTATCATTAACATTAAACCCTAACCCTAACCCTAACCCTAACCCTAACCCTAACTAACCTTAACCCTAACCTAACAGCAGGAACGTCTGAAACACAACACAGATGTAAACACACTATCAATGGGTATTTCAACATAGTGGTCAATGCGCACTCTTCAAACTATGCACTCTGAGTGTGATTCCAGCTTCTCTCACACACAAGACTCTCAGAAGTAACTAAAATACATATTGCAACAGCATCTACTAAGAAACACTCTCCTAATACGCCTAACACATTGAAACACAGTTTCTATGCGTTTCTCCACTAAAACATGAATACATGTCTTTTCTAACTAAGGAAACAGAGAACCTTCAAAGGCGACTACAGAAAAGAAGTGTTTCAAGAACTAAGTAACATGTGTGTTCCAAATGCAATTCTAACCGTAGGAACGTCTGAAACACAACACAGATGTAAACACACTATCAATGGCTATTTCAACATAGTGGTCAATGCGCACTCATCAAACTATGCACTCTGAGTGTGATTCCAGCTTCTCTCACACACAAGACTCTCAGAAGTAACTAAAATACGTATTGCAACAGCATCTACTAAGAAACACTCTCCTAATACCTCTAACACATTGAAACACAGTTCCTATGCGTTTCTCCACTAAAACATGAATACATGTTTTTTCTAACTAAGGAAACAGAGAACCTTCAAAGGCGACTACAAAAAGAAGTGTTTCAAGAACTAAATAACATGTGTGTTTCAAATGCAATTCTAACCGTAGGAACCTCTGAAACACAACACAGATGTAAACACACTATCAATGGCTATTTCAACATAGTGGTCAATGCGCAATTATCAAACTATGCACTCTGAGTGTGATTCCAGTTCTCAATCACACACAAGACTCTCAGAAGTAACTAAAATACGTATTGCAACAGCATCTACTAAGAAACACTCTCCTAATACCCCTAACACATTGAAACACAGTTCCTATGCATTTCACCACTAAAACATGAATACATGTCTTTTCTAACTAAGGAAACAGAGAACCTTCAAAGGCGACTACAGAAAAGAAGTGTTTCAAGAACTAAGTAACATGTGTGTTCCAAATGCAATTCTAACCGTAGGAATGTCTGAAACACAACACAGATGTAAACACACTATCAGTGGCAATTTCAACAGAGTGGTCAATGTGCACTCATCAAACTATGCACTCTGAGTGTGATTCCATCTTCTCTCACACACAAGACTCTCAGAAGTAACTAACCCTAACCCTAACTTTAACCCTAACCCTAATCCTAACCCCTAACCCTAACCCTAACCCTCTAACACTAACACTAACCCTTACCCTAACCCTAACCCTAACCCTAACCCAAGACATTAACCCTAACCCTAACCCTAACTCTAACCATAACCCTAAACCTAACCCTAACCCTAACCTCTAACCGTAACCCTAACCCTAACACTAACCCTAACCCTAACCTAACCCTAAAACCCTAACCCTAACCCTAACCATAACCCTATCCATAACCCTAAAACCCTATCATTAACATTAACCCTAACCCTAACCCTAACCCTAAACCTAACCCTAACCCTTACCCTAAACCTAACAGAAGGAACGTCTGAAACAAAACACAGATTTAAACACACTATCAATGGGTATTTCAACGTAGTGGTCAATGCGCACTCTTCAAACTATGCATTCTGAGTGTGATTCCAGCTTCTCTCACACACAAGACTCTCAGAGTAACTAAAATACATATTGCAAGAGCATCTACTAAGAAACACTCTCCTAATACGCCTATCACATTGAAACACAGTTTCTATGCGTTTCTACACTAAAACATGAATACATGTCTTTTCTAACTAAGGAAACAGAGAACCTTCAAAGGCGACTACAGAAAAGAAGTGTTTCAAGAACGAAGTAACGTGTGTTCCAAATGCAATTCTAACCGTAGGAACGTCTGAAACACAACACAGATGTAAGCACACTATCAATGGCTATTTCAACATAGTGGTCAATGCGCACTCATCAAACTATGCACTCTGAGTGTGATTCCAGCTTTTCTCACACACAAGACTCTCAGAAGTAACTAAAATACGTATTGCAACAGCATCTACTAAGAAACACTCTCCTAATACCTCTAACACATTGAAACACAGTTCCTATGCGTTTCTCCACTAAAACATGAATACATGTTTTTTCTAACTAAGGAAACAGAGAACCTTCAAAGGCGACTACAAAAAGAAGTGTTTCAAGAACTAAATAACATGTGTGTTTCAAATGCAATTCTAACCGTAGGAACCTCTGAAACACAACACAGATGTAAACCCACTATCATTGGGTATTTCAACATAGTGGTCAATGCGCAATTATCAAACTATGCACTCTGAGTGTGATTCCAGTTCCAATCACACACAAGACTCTCAGAAGTAACTAAAATACGTATTGCAACAGCATCTACTAAGAAACACTCTCCTAATACCCCTAACACATTGAAACACAGTTCCTATGCATTTCACCACTAAAACATGAATACATGTCTTTTCTAACTAAGGAAACAGAGAACCTTCAAAGGCGACTACAGAAAAGAAGTGTTTCAAGAACTAAGTAACATGTGTGTTCCAAATGCAATTCTAACCGTAGGAATGTCTGAAACACAACACAGATGTAAACACACTATCAGTGGCAATTTCAACAGAGTGGTCAATGTGCACTCATCAAACTATGCACTCTGAGTGTGATTCCATCTTCTCTCACACACAAGACTCTCAGAAGTAACTAACCCTAACCCTAACTTTAACCCTAACCCTAATCCTAACCCCTAACCCTAACCCTAACCCTCTAACACTAACACTAACCCTTACCCTA
Organism: Cricetomys ansorgei; assembly: GCA_026225945.1. NCBI lineage: Eukaryota > Metazoa > Chordata > Mammalia > Rodentia > Nesomyidae > Cricetomys > Cricetomys ansorgei. The sequence continues at coordinate 78,914 of JAMJFZ010001994.1, forward strand.
ACACTAACCCTAACCCTAACCCAGACATTAACCCTAACCCTAACCCTAACTCTAACCATAACCCTAAACCTAACCCTAACCCTAACCTCTAACCGTAACCCTAACCCTAACACTAACCCTAACCCTAACCCTAACCCTAACCCTAAAACCCTAACCCTAACCCTAACCATAACCCTATCCATAACCCTAAAACCCTATCATTAACATTAAACCCCTAACCCTAACCCTAACCCTAAACCTAACCCTAACCCTTACCCTAAACCTAACAGCAGGAACGTCTGAAACAAAACACAGATTTAAACACACTATCAATGGGTATTTCAACGTAGTGGTCAATGCGCACTCTTCAAACTATGCATTCTGAGTGTGATTCCAGCTTCTCTCACACACAAGACTCTCAGAGTAACTAAAATACATATTGCAAGAGCATCTACTAAGAAACACTCTCCTAATACGCCTATCACATTGAAACACAGTTTCTATGCGTTTCTACACTAAAACATGAATACATGTCTTTTCTAACTAAGGAAACAGAGAACCTTCAAAGGCGACTACAGAAAAGAAGTGTTTCAAGAACGAAGTAACGTGTGTTCCAAATGCAATTCTAACCGTAGGAACGTCTGAAACACAACACAGATGTAAGCACACTATCAATGGCTATTTCAACATAGTGGTCAATGCGCACTCATCAAACTATGCACTCTGAGTGTGATTCCAGCTTTTCTCACACACAAGACTCTCAGAAGTAACTAAAATACGTATTGCAACAGCATCTACTAAGAAACACTCTCCTAATACCTCTAACACATTGAAACACAGTTCCTATGCGTTTCTCCACTAAAACATGAATACATGTTTTTTCTAACTAAGGAAACAGAGAACCTTCAAAGGCGACTACAAAAAGAAGTGTTTCAAGAACTAAATAACATGTGTGTTTCAAATGCAATTCTAACCGTAGGAACCTCTGAAACACAACACAGATGTAAAAACACTATCAATGGCTATTTCAACATAGTGGTCAATGCGCAATTATCAAACTATGCACTCTGAGTGTGATTCCAGTTCCAATCACACACAAGACTCTCAGAAGTAACTAAAATACGTATTGCAACAGCATCTAATAAGAAACACTCTCCTAATACCCCTAACACATTGAAACACAGTTCCTATGCATTTCACCACTAAAACATGAATACATGTCTTTTCTAACTAAGGAAACAGAGAACCTTCAAAGGCGACTACAGAAAAGAAGTGTTTCAAGAACTAAGTAACATGTGTGTTCCAAATGCAATTCTAACCGTAGGAATGTCTGAAACACAACACAGATGTAAACACACTATCAGTGGCAATTTCAACAGAGTGGTCAATGTGCACTCATCAAACTATGCACTCTGAGTGTGATTCCATCTTCTCTCACACACAAGACTCTCAGAAGTAACTAACCCTAACCCTAACTTTAACCCTAACCCTAATCCTAACCCCTAACCCTAACCCTAACCCTCTAACACTAACACTAACCCTTACCCTAACCCTAACCCTAACCCTAACCCAGACATTAACCCTAACCCTAACCCTAACTCTAACCATAACCCTAAACCTAACCCTAACCCTAACCTCTAACCGTAACCCTAACCCTAACACTAACCCTAACCCTAACCCTAACCCTAACCTAACCCTAAAACCCTAACCCTAACCCTAACCATAACCCTATCCATAACCCTAAAACCCTATCATTAACATTAACCCTAACCCTAACCCTAACCCTAAACCTAACCCTAACCCTTACCCTAAACCTAACAGCAGGAACGTCTGAAACAAAACACAGATTTAAACACACTATCAATGGGTATTTCAACGTAGTGGTCAATGCGCACTCTTCAAACTATGCATTCTGAGTGTGATTCCAGCTTCTCTCACACACAAGACTCTCAGAGTAACTAAAATACATATTGCAAGAGCATCTACTAAGAAACACTCTCCTAATACGCCTATCACATTGAAACACAGTTTCTATGCGTTTCTACACTAAAACATGAATACATGTCTTTTCTAACTAAGGAAACAGAGAACCTTCAAAGGCGACTACAGAAAAGAAGTGTTTCAAGAACGAAGTAACGTGTGTTCCAAATGCAATTCTAACCGTAGGAACGTCTGAAACACAACACAGATGTAAGCACACTATCAATGGCTATTTCAACATAGTGGTCAATGCGCACTCATCAAACTATGCACTCTGAGTGTGATTCCAGCTTTTCTCACACACAAGACTCTCAGAAGTAACTAAAATACGTATTGCAACAGCATCTACTAAGAAACACTCTCCTAATACCTCTAACACATTGAAACACAGTTCCTATGCGTTTCTCCACTAAAACATGAATACATGTTTTTTCTAACTAAGGAAACAGAGAACCTTCAAAGGCGACTACAAAAAGAAGTGTTTCAAGAACTAAGTAACATGTGTGTTTCAAATGCAATTCTAACCGTAGGAACCTCTGAAACACAACACAGATGTAAACCCACTATCATTGGGTATTTCAACATAGTGGTCAATGCGCAATTATCAAACTATGCACTCTGAGTGTGATTCCAGTTCCAATCACACACAAGACTCTCAGAAGTAACTAAAATACGTATTGCAACAGCATCTACTAAGAAACACTCTCCTAATACCCCTAACACATTGAAACACAGTTCCTATGCATTTCACCACTAAAACATGAATACATGTCTTTTCTAACTAAGGAAACAGAGAACCTTCAAAGGCGACTACAGAAAAGAAGTGTTTCAAGAACTAAGTAACATGTGTAATCCTGTTCCAAATGCAATTCTAACCGTAGGAATGTCTGAAACACAACACAGATGTAAACACACTATCAGTGGCAATTTCAACAGAGTGGTCAATGTGCACTCATCAAACTATGCACTCTGAGTGTGATTCCATCTTCTCTCACACACAAGACTCTCAGAAGTAACTAACCCTAACCCTAACTTTAACCCTAACCCTAATCCTAACCCCTAACCCTAACCCTAACCCTCTAAACACTAACACTAACCCTTACCCTAACCTAACCCTAACCCTAACCCAGACATTAACCCTAACCCTAACCCTAACTCTAACCATAACCCTAAACCTAACCCTAACCCTAACCTCTAACCGTAACCCTAACCCTAACACTAACCCTAACCCTAACCCTAACCCTAAAACCCTAACCCTAACCCTAACCTTAACCCTATCCATAACCCTAAAACCCTATCATTAACATTAACCCTAACCCTAACCCTAACCCTAACCCTAACCCTAACCCTAAACCTAACCCTAACCCTTACCCTAAACCTAACAGCAGGAACGTCTGAAACAAAACACTAAACCTAACCCTAACCCTTACCCTAAACCTAACAGCAGGAACGTCTGAAACAAAACACAGATTTAAACACACTATCAATGGGTATTTCAACATAGTGGTCAATGCGCACTTATCAAACTATGCACTCTGAGTGTGATTCCAGCTTCTCTCACACACAAGACTCTCAGAAGTAACTAAAATACATATTGCAACAGCATCTACTAAGAAACACTCTCCTAATACGCCTAACACATTGAAACACAGTTCCTATGCGTTTCTCCACTAAAACATGAATACATGTCTTTTCTAACTAAGGAAACAGAGAACCTTCAAAGGCGACTACAGAAAAGAAGTGTTTCAAGAACGAAGTAACATGTGTGTTCCAAATGCAATTCTAACCGTAGGAACGTCTGAAACACAACACAGATGTAAACACACTATCAATGGCTATTTCAACATAGTGGTCAATGCGCACTTATCAAACTATGCACTCTGAGTGTGATTCCAGCTTCTCTCACACACAAGACTCTCAGAAGTAACTAAAATACGTATTGCAACAGCATCTACTAAGAAACACTCTCCTAATACGCCTAACACATTGAAACACAGTTCCTATGCGTTTCTCCACTAAAACATGAATACATGTCTTTTCTAACTAAGGAAACCCAGAAACTTCAAAGGCGACTACAGAAAAGAAGTGTTTCAAGAACTAAGTAACATGTGTGTTCCAAATGCAATTCTAACCGCTAAGGAACCTCTGAAACACAACACAGATGTAAACACACTATCAATGGTATTTCAACATAGTGGTCAATGCGCACTTATCAAACTATGCACTCTGAGTGTGATTCCAGCTTCTCTCACACACAAGACTCTCAGAAGTAACTAAAATACGTATTGCAACAGCATCTACTAAGAAACACTCTCCTAATACCCTAACACATTGAAACACAGTTCCTATGCGTTTCTCCACTAAAACATGAATACATGTCTTTTCTAACTAAGGAAACAGAGAACCTTCAAAGGCGACTACAGAAAAGAAGTGTTTCAAGAACTAAGTAACATGTGTGTTCCAAATGCAATTCTAACCGCAGGAACGTCTGAAACACAACACAGATGTAAACACACTATCAATGGCTATTTCAACATAGTGGTCAATGCGCACTTATCAAACTATGCACTCTGAGTGTGATTCCAGCTTCTCTCACACACAAGACTCTCAGAAGTAACTAAAATACGTATTGCAACAGCATCTACTAAGAAACACTCTCCTAATACGCCTAACACATTGAAACACAGTTCCTATGCGTTTCTCCACTAAAACATGAATACATGTCTTTTCTAACCTAACCCTAAGGAAACAGAGAAACTTCAAAGGCGACTACAGAAAAGAAGTGTTTCAAGAACTAAGTAACATGTGTGTTTCCAAATGCAATTCTAACCGCAGGAACGTCTGAAACACAACACAGATGTAAACACACTATCAATGGGTATTTCAACATAGTGGTCAATGCGCACTTATCAAACTATGCACTCTGAGTGTGATTCCAGCTTCTCTCACACACAAGACTCTCAGAAGTAACTAAAATACGTATTGCAACAGCATCTACTAAGAAACACTCTCCTAATACGCCTAACACATTGAAACACAGTTCCTATGCGTTTCACCACTAAAACATGAATACATGTCTTTTCTAACTAAGGAAACAGAGAACCTTCAAAGGCGACTACAGAAAAGAAGTGTTTCAAGAACTAAGTAACATGTGTGTTCCAAATGCAATTCTAACCGTAGGAACGTCTGAAACACAACACAGATGTAAACACACTATCAATGGCTATTTCAACATAGTGGTCAATGTGCACTCATCAAACTATGCACTCTGAGTGTGATTCCAGCTTCTCTCACACACAAGACTCTCAGAAGTAACTAACCCTAACCCTAACTTTAACCCTAACCCTAATCCTAACCCCTAACCCTAACCCTAACCCTCTAACACTAACACTAACCCTACCCTAACCCTAACCCTAAAACCCAGACATTAACCCTAACCCTAACCCTTAACCCTAAACCTAACCCTAAACCCTAACCTCTAATGTAACCCTTAACACTAACCCTAACCCTAACCCTAACCCTAACCCTAAAACCCTAACCCTAACCCTAACCTAACCCTAACCCTATCCATAACCCTAAAACCCTATCATTAACATTAACCCTAACCCTAACCCTAACATGTAACCCTAACCCTAACCCTTACCCTAAACCTAACAGCAGGAACGTCTGAAACACAACACAGATGTAAACACACTATCAATGGGTATTTCAACATAGTGGTCAATGCGCACTTATCAAACTATGCACTCTGAGTGTGATTCCAGCTTCTCTCACACACAAGACTCTCAGAAGTAACTAAAATACGTATTGCAACAGCATCTACTAAGAAACACTCTCCTAATACGCCTAACACATTGAAACACAGTTCCTATGCGTTTCTCCACTAAAACATGAATACATGTCTTTTCTAACTAAGGAAACAGAGAACCTTCAAAGGCGACTACAGAAAAGAAGTGTTTCAAGAACTAAGTAACATGTGTGTTCCAAATGCAATTCTAACCGTAGGAACGTCTGAAACACAACACAGATGTAAACACACTATCAATGGCTATTTCAACATAGTGGTCAATGCGCACTTATCAAACTATGCACTCTGAGTGTGATTCCAGCTTCTCTCACACACAAGACTCTCAGAAGTAACTAAAATACGTATTGCAACAGCATCTACTAAGAAACACTCTCCTAATACGCCTAACACATTGAAACACAGTTCCTATGCGTTTCTCCCACTAAAACATGAATACATGTCTTTTCTAACTAAGGAAACAGAGAACTTCAAAGGCGACTACAGAAAAGAAGTGTTTCAAGAACTAAGTAACATGTGTGTTCCAAATGCAATTCTAACCGTAGGAACGTCTGAAACACAACACAGATGTAAACACACTATCAATGGCTATTTCAACATAGTGGTCAATGCGCACTTATCAAACTATGCACTCTGAGTGTGATTCCAGCTTCTCTCACACACAAGACTCTCAGAAGTAACTAAAATACGTATTGCAACAGCATCTACTAAGAAACACTCTCCTAATACGCCTAACACATTGAAACACAGTTCCTATGCGTTTCTCCACTAAAACATGAATACATGTCTTTTCTAACTAAGGAAACAGAGAACCTTCAAAGGCGACTACAGAAAAGAAGTGTTTCAAGAACTAAGTAACATGTGTGTTCCAAATGCAATTCTAACCGTAGGAACGTCTGAAACACAACACAGATGTAAACACACTATCAATGGCTATTTCAACATAGTGGTCAATGCGCACTCATCAAACTATGCACTCTGAGTGTGATTCCAGCTTCTCTCACACACAAGACTCTCAGAAGTAACTAACCCTAACCCTACGTATTAACCCTAACCCTAATCTAACCCCTAACCCTAACTAACTCTAACCTAACCCTAACGCCTAACACCTGAAACCACAACCCTAACCCTGCGTTTCTAACCATAACTAAAACATAACCCTACATGTAACTTTTCTAACCCTAACCCTAAAACATTGAAACTAACCCAAAGGCGACTACATAACCCTAAAAGTGTTTCAAACCCTAACCCTAACTAACCCTAAACCTAACCCTAAATACCCAAACCTAACCGCAGGAACGTCTGAAACACAACACAGATGTAAACACACTATCAATGGGTATTTCAACATAGTGGTCAATGCGCACTTATCAAACTATGCACTCTGAGTGTGATTCCAGCTTCTCTCACACACAAGACTCTCAGAAGTAACTAAAATACGTATTGCAACAGCATCTACTAAGAAACACTCTCCTAATAAACGCCTAACACATTGAAACACAGTTCCTATGCGTTTCTCCACTAAAACATGAATACATGTCTTTTCTAACTAAGGAAACAGAGAACCTTCAAAGGCGACTACAGAAAAGAAGTGTTTCAAGAACTAAGTAACATGTGTGTTCCAAATGCAATTCTAACCGTAGGAACGTCTGAAACACAACACAGATGTAAACACACTATCAATGGCTATTTCAACATAGTGGTCAATGCGCACTTATCAAACTATGCACTCTGAGTGTGATTCCAGCTTCTCTCACACACAAGACTCTCAGAAGTAACTAAAATACGTATTGCAACAGCATCTACTAAGAAACACTCTCCTAATACGCCTAACACATTGAAACACAGTTCCTATGCGTTTCTCCACTAAAACATGAATACATGTCTTTTCTAACTAAGGAAACAGAGAACCTTCAAAGGCGACTACAGAAAAGAAGTGTTTCAAGAACTAAGTAACATGTGTGTTCCAAATGCAATTCTAACCGCAGGAACGTCTGAAACACAACACAGATGTAAACACACTATCAATGGCTATTTCAACATAGTGGTCAATGCGCACTTATCAAACTATGCACTCTGAGTGTGATTCCAGCTTCTCTCACACACAAGACTCTCAGAAGTAACTAAAATACGTATTGCAACAGCATCTACTAAGAAACACTCTCCTAATACGCCTAACACATTGAAACACAGTTCCTATGCGTTTCTCCACTAAAACATGAATACATGTCTTTTCTAACTAAGGAAACAGAGAACCTTCAAAGGCGACTACAGAAAAGAAGTGTTTCAAGAACTAAGTAACATGTGTGTTCCAAATGCAATTCTAACCGTAGGAACGTCTGAAACACAACACAGATGTAAACACACTATCAATGGCTATTTCAACATAGTGGTCAATGTGCACTCATCAAACTATGCACTCTGAGTGTGATTCCAGCTTCTCTCACACACAAGACTCTCAGAAGTAACTAACCCTAACCCTAACTTTAACCCTAACCCTAATCCTAACCCCTAACCCTAACCCTAACCCTCTAACACTAACACTAACCCTTACCCTAACCCTAACCCTAACCCTAACCCAGACATTAACCCTAACCCTAACCCTAACTCTAACCATAACCCTAAAACCCTAACCCTAACCCTAACCTCTAACCGTAACCCTAACCCTAACACTAACCCTAACCCTAACCCTAACCCTAACCCTAAAACCCTAACCCTAACCCTAACCTTAAACCCTATCCATAACCCTAAAACCCTATCATTAACATTAACCCTAACCCTAACCCTAACCCTAACCCTAACCCTAACCCTAACCCTAACCCTAAACCTAACAGCAGGAACGTCTGAAACACAACACAGATGTAAACACACTATCAATGGGTATTTCAACATAGTGGTCAATGCGCACTATCAAACTATGCACTCTGAGTGTGATTCCAGCTTCTCTCACACACAAGACTCTCAGAAGTAACTAAAATACGTATTGCAACAGCATCTACTAAGAAACACTCTCCTAATACGCCTAACACATTGAAACACAGTTCCTATGCGTTTCTCCACTAAAACATGAATACATGTCTTTTCTAACTAAGGAAACAGAGAAACTTCAAAGGCGACTACAGAAAAGAAGTGTTTCAAGAACTAAGTAACATGTGTGTTCCAAATGCAATTCTAACCGCAGGAACGTCTGAAACACAACACAGATGTAAACACACTATCAATGGCTATTTCAACATAGTGGTCAATGCGCACTTATCAAACTATGCACTCTGAGTGTGATTCCAGCTTCTCTCACACACAAGACTCTCAGAAGTAACTAAAATACGTATTGCAACAGCATCTACTAAGAAACACTCTCCTAATACGCCTAACACATTGAAACACAGTTCCTATGCGTTTCTCCACTAAAACATGAATACATGTCTTTTCTAACTAAGGAAACAGAGAACTTCAAAGGCGACTACAGAAAAGAAGTGTTTCAAGAACTAAGTAACATGTGTGTTCCAAATGCAATTCTAACCGCAGGAACGTCTGAAACACAACACAGATGTAAACACACTATCAATGGCTATTTCAACATAGTGGTCAATGCGCACTTATCAAACTATGCACTCTGAGTGTGATTCCAGCTTCTCTCACACACAAGACTCTCAGAAGTAACTAAAATACGTATTGCAACAGCATCTACTAAGAAACACTCTCCTAATACGCCTAACACATTGAAACACAGTTCCTATGCGTTTCTCCACTAAAACATGAATACATGTCTTTTCTAACTAAGGAAACAGAGAAACTTCAAAGGCGACTACAGAAAAGAAGTGTTTCAAGAACTAAGTAACATGTGTGTTCCAAATGCAATTCTAACCGCAGGAACGTCTGAAACACAACACAGATGTAAACACACTATCAATGGCTATTTCAACATAGTGGTCAATGCGCACTTATCAAACTATGCACTCTGAGTGTGATTCCAGCTTCTCTACACACACAAGACTCTCAGAAGTAACTAACCCTAACCCTAATTGCAAACCCTAACTAATCCTAACCCTAACCCTAACCCTCTAACACTAACCTAACCCACTAACACTAACACTAACCCTGAAACAGACACTTAACCCAGAAAACCCTAACCCGTTAACCCTCTAACCCTAACCCTAAACGTCTAACCGTAACCCTAACCCTAACACTAACCATAACCCTAATGCCCTTAACAAACTAACCCTAACCCTAACCCTAACCTAAGACTCCAGTAACCCTAAAACCCTATTCATCTAACCCTTAACTCCTAATTAACACCTAACCCTAACCCTAAAACATGAATACAACCCTAACCCTAAGGCGACTAAGAAAAGAAGTGTTTCAAGAACTAAGTAACATGTGTGTTCCAAATGCAATTCTAACCGCAGGAACGTCTGAAACACAACACAGATGTAAACACACTATCAATGGGTATTTCAACATAGTGGTCAATGCGCACTTATCAAACTATGCACTCTGAGTGTGATTCCAGCTTCTCTCACACACAAGACTCTCAGAAGTAACTAAAATACGTATTGCAACAGCATCTACTAAGAAACACTCTCCTAATACGCCTAACACATTGAAACACAGTTCCTATGCGTTTCTCCACTAAAACATGAATACATGTCTTTTCTAACTAAGGAAACAGAGAACTTCAAAGGCGACTACAGAAAAGAAGTGTTTCAAGAACTAAGTAACATGTGTGTTCCAAATGCAATTCTAACCGCAGGAACGTCTGAAACACAACACAGATGTAAACACACTATCAATGGCTATTTCAACATAGTGGTCAATGCGCACTTATCAAACTATGCACTCTGAGTGTGATTCCAGCTTCTCTCACACACAAGACTCTCAGAAGTAACTAAAATACGTATTGCAACAGCATCTACTAAGAAAGTTACACTCTCCTAATACGCCTAACACACTGAAACACAGTTCCTATGCGTTTCTCCACTAAAACATGAATACATGTCTTTTCTAACTAAGGAAACAGAAACTTCAAAGGCGACTACAGAAAAGAAGTGTTTCAAGAACTAAGTAACATGTGTGTTCCAAATGCAATTCTAACCGCAGGAACGTCTGAAACACAACACAGATGTAAACACACTATCAATGGGTATTTCAACATAGTGGTCAATGCGCACTTATCAAACTATGCACTCTGAGTGTGATTCCAGCTTCTCTCACACACAAGACTCTCAGAAGTAACTAAAATACGTATTGCAACAGCATCTACTAAGAAACACTCTCCTAATACGCCTAACACATTGAAACACAGTTCCTATGCGTTTCTCCACTAAAACATGAATACATGTCTTTTCTAACTAAGGAAACAAGAGAAACTTCAAAGGCGACTACAGAAAAGAAGTGTTTCAAGAACTAAGTAACATGTGTGTTCCAAATGCAATTCTAACCGCAGGAACGTCTGAAACACAACACAGATGTAAACACACTATCAATGGGTATTTCAACATAGTGGTCAATGCGCACTTATCAAACTATGCACTCTGAGTGTGATTCCAGCTTCTCTCACACACAAGACTCTCAGAAGTAACTAAAATACGTATTGCAACAGCATCTACTAAGAAACACTCTCCTAATACGCCTAACACATTGAAACACAGTTCCTATGCGTTTCTCCACTAAAACATGAATACATGTCTTTTCTAACTAAGGAAACAGAGAAACTTCAAAGGCGACTACAGAAAAGAAGTGTTTCAAGAACTAAGTAACATGTGTGTTCCAAATGCAATTCTAACCGTAGGAACGTCTGAAACACAACACAGATGTAAACACACTATCAATGGCTATTTCAACATAGTGGTCAATGCGCACTCATCAAACTATGCACTCTGAGTGTGATTCCAGCTTCTCTCACACACAAGACTCTCAGAAGTAACTAACCCTAACCCTAACTTTAACCCTAACCCTAATCCTAACCCCTAACCCTAACCCTAACCCTCTAACACTAACACTAACCCTTACCCTAACCCTAACCCTAACCCTAACCCAGACATTAACCCTAACCCTAACCCTAACTCTAACCATAACCCTAAACCTAACCCTAACCCTAACCTCTAACCGTAACCCTAACCCTAAACACTAACCCTAACCCTAACCCTAACCCTAAAACCCTAACCCTAACCCTAACCATAACCCTATCCATAACCCTAAAACCCTATCATTAACATTAACCCTAACCCTAACCCTAACCCTAACCCTAACCCTAAACCTAACCCTAACCCTTACCCTAAACCTAACGCAGGAACGTCTGAAACACAACACAGATGTAAACACACTATCAATGGGTATTTCAACATAGTGGTCAATGCGCACACTTATCAAACTATGCACTCTGAGTGTGATTCCAGCTTCTCTCACACACAAGACTCTCAGAAGTAACTAAAATACGTATTGCAACAGCATCTACTAAGAAACACTCTCCTAATACGCCTAACACATTGAAACACAGTTCCTATGCGTTTCTCCACTAAAACATGAATACATGTCTTTTCTAACTAAGGAAACAGAGAAACTTCAAAGGCGACTACAGAAAAGAAGTGTTTCAAGAACTAAGTAACATGTGTGTTCCAAATGCAATTCTAACCGCAGGAACGTCTGAAACACAACACAGATGTAAACACACTATCAATGGCTATTTCAACATAGTGGTCAATGCGCACTTATCAAACTATGCACTCTGAGTGTGATTCCAGCTTCTCTCACACACAAGACTCTCAGAAGTAACTAAAATACGTATTGCAACAGCATCTACTAAGAAACACTCTCCTAATACGCCTAACACATTGAAACACAGTTCCTATGCGTTTCTCCACTAAAACATAAAACATGAATACATGTCTTTTCTAACTAAGGAAACAGAGAAACTTCAAAGGCGACTACAGAAAAGAAGTGTTTCAAGAACTAAGTAACATGTGTGTTTCAAATGCAATTCTAACCGCAGGAACGTCTGAAACACAACACAGATGTAAACACACTATCAATGGCTATTTCAACATAGTGGTCAATGCGCACTTATCAAACTATGCACTCTGAGTGTGATTCCAGCTTCTCTCACACACAAGACTCTCAGAAGTAACTAAAATACGTATTGCAACAGCATCTACTAAGAAACACTCTCCTAATACGCCTAACACATTGAAACACAGTTCCTATGCGTTTCTCCACTAAAACATGAATACATGTCTTTTCTAACTAAGGAAACAGAGAAACTTCAAAGGCGACTACAGAAAAGAAGTGTTTCAAGAACTAAGTAACATGTGTGTTCCAAATGCAATTCTAACCGCAGGAACGTCTGAAACACAACACAGATGTAAACACACTATCAATGGCTATTTCAACATAGTGGTCAATGCGCACTATCAAACTATGCACTCTGAGTGTGATTCCAGCTTCTCTCACACACAAGACTCTCAGAAGTAACTAACCCTAACCCTAACTTTAACCCTAACCCTAACCCTAACCCCTAACCCTAACCCTAACCCTAAACGCCTAACACCTAACCCTAACCTAACCCTAACCCTAACCCAGACATTAACCCTAACCCTAACCCTAACTCTAACCATAACCCTAACCTAACCCTAACCCTAACCCTAACCCTTCTAACTAACCCTAACCACTAACCCTAACCCTAACCCAAACCGACTAACCCTAACCCTAACCTTAACCCTAATCCATAACCTCTAAAAACCCTATTAACCAGTAACCCTAATAACCCTAACCCTAACCCTAACCCTAACCCTAAACCTAACCCTAAACCCTAACCCTAAACCTAACGCAGGAACGTCTGAAACACAACACAGATGTAAACACACTATCAATGGTATTTCAACATAGTGGTCAATGCGCACTTATCAAACTATGCACTCTGAGTGTGATTCCAGCTTCTCTCACACACAAGACTCTCAGAAGTAACTAAAATACGTATTGCAACAGCATCTACTAAGAAACACTCTCCTAATACGCCTAACACATTGAAACACAGTTCCTATGCGTTTCTCCACTAAAACATGAATACATGTCTTTTCTAACTAAGGAAACAGAGAACTTCAAAGGCGACTACAGAAAAGAAGTGTTTCAAGAACTAAGTAACATGTGTGTTCCAAATGCAATTCTAACCGCAGGAACGTCTGAAACACAACACAGATGTAAACACACTATCAATGGCTATTTCAACATAGTGGTCAATGCGCACTTATCAAACTATGCACTCTGAGTGTGATTCCAGCTTCTCTCACACACAAGACTCTCAGAAGTAACTAAAATACGTATTGCAACAGCATCTACTAAGAAACACTCTCCTAATACGCCTAACACATTGAAACACAGTTCCTATGCGTTTCTCCACTAAAACATGAATACATGTCTTTTCTAACTAAGGAAACAGAGAAACTTCAAAGGCGACTACAGAAAAGAAGTGTTTCAAGAACTAAGTAACATGTGTGTTCCAAATGCAATTCTAACCGCAGGAACGTCTGAAACACAACACAGATGTAAACACACTATCAATGGCTATTTCAACATAGTGGTCAATGCGCACTTATCAAACTATGCACTCTGAGTGTGATTCCAGCTTCTCTCACACACAAGACTCTCAGAAGTAACTAAAATACGTATTGCAACAGCATCTACTAAGAAACACTCTCCTAATACGCCTAACACATTGAAACACAGTTCCTATGCGTTTCTCCACTAAAACATGAATACATGTCTTTTCTAACTAAGGAAACAGAGAACTTCAAAGGCGACTACAGAAAAGAAGTGTTTCAAGAACTAAGTAACATGTGTGTTCCAAATGCAATTCTAACCAGCAGGAACGTCTGAAACACAACACAGATGTAAACACACTATCAATGGCTATTTCAACATAGTGGTCAATGCGCACTTCATCAAACTATGCACTCTGAGTGTGATTCCAGCTTCTCTCACACACAAGACTCTCAGAAGTAACTAAAATAACCCTAAACCTAACCCTAACCCTAACCCTAATCCTAACCCCTAACCCTAACCCTAACCCTCTAACCCTAAACCCAGACATTAACCCTAACCCTAACCCTAACCCTAACCCTAACCCAGACATTAACCCTAACCCTAACCCTAACCTAACCTAACCCTAACCCTAACCTAACCCTAACATGTAACCCTAACCCTAACCCTAACCCTAAACCCTAACTAACCTAACCCTAAAACCCTAACAACCCTAACCGTAACCCTAACCCTACATAAAAAAAGTGTTTAACCCTAACCCTAACCCTAACCCTAAAACCTAATATTAATCCTTAACCCCTAACCCTAACCCTAAACCAACCCTAACCCTAACCTTAACCCTAACCGCAGGAACGTCTGAAACACAACACAGATGTAAACACACTATCAATGGGTATTTCAACATAGTGGTCAATGCGCACTTATCAAACTATGCACTCTGAGTGTGATTCCAGCTTCTCTCACACACAAGACTCTCAGAAGTAACTAAAATACGTATTGCAACAGCATCTACTAAGAAACACTCTCCTAATACGCCTAACACATTGAAACACAGTTCCTATGCGTTTCTCCACTAAAACATGAATACATGTCTTTTCTAACTAAGGAAACAGAAACTTCAAAGGCGACTACAGAAAAGAAGTGTTTCAAGAACTAAGTAACATGTGTGTTCCAAATGCAATTCTAACCGCAGGAACGTCTGAAACACAACACAGATGTAAACACACTATCAATGGCTATTTCAACATAGTGGTCAATGCGCACTTATCAAACTATGCACTCTGAGTGTGATTCCAGCTTCTCTCACACACAAGACTCTCAGAAGTAACTAAAATACGTATTGCAACAGCATCTACTAAGAAACACTCTCCTAATACGCCTAACACATTGAAACACAGTTCCTATGCGTTTCTCCACTAAAACATGAATACATGTCTTTTCTAACTAAGGAAACAGAGAAACTTCAAAGGCGACTACAGAAAAGAAGTGTTTCAAGAACTAAGTAACATGTGTGTTCCAAATGCAATTCTAACCGCAGGAACGTCTGAAACACAACACAGATGTAAACACACTATCAATGGCTATTTCAACATAGTGGTCAATGCGCACTTATCAAACTATGCACTCTGAGTGTGATTCCAGCTTCTCTCACACACAAGACTCTCAGAAGTAACTAAAATACGTATTGCAACAGCATCTACTAAGAAACACTCTCCTAATACGCCTAACACATTGAAACACAGTTCCTATGCGTTTCTCCACTAAAACATGAATACATGTCTTTTCTAACTAAGGAAACAGAGAAACTTCAAAGGCGACTACAGAAAAGAAGTGTTTCAAGAACTAAGTAACATGTGTGTTCCAAATGCAATTCTAACCGCAGGAACGTCTGAAACACAACACAGATGTAAACACACTATCAATGGCTATTTCAACATAGTGGTCAATGCGCACTTATCAAACTATGCACTCTGAGTGTGATTCCAGCTTCTCTCACACACAAGACTCTCAGAAGTAACTAAAATAACCTAATTGCAAACCCTAACCCTAATCCTAACACCCTAACCCTAAACCCTAACCCTGAAACACTTCCTAACCCTTACCCTAACACTAACCCTAACCCTAACCCAATACATGTAACCCTAACCCTACCCTAAACTAAGGAAACTAACCCTAACCCTAAACCTAAACCTAACTACCGAAAAGAACCCTCAAGAACTAACCCTAACATGTGTGTTCCTAACCCTAACCCATAACCCTGAAAACCCTAACCCTATCACCTAACCCTAAGAGTGGTAATGTGCCTATCCTAAGCCCTAAAACCTTCTCTCACACACAAGACTCTCAGAAGTAACTTAACACTTTAACCCTAACCCTAACCCCCTAACTAACCCTAACCCTAAAACTAACACTAACACTATCCCTAATAACCCTAACCTAACCCTAACCCTTAAAACCCTAATTCTAACCGCAGGAACGTCTGAAACACAACACAGATGTAAACACACTATCAATGGCTATTTCAACATAGTGGTCAATGCGCACTTATCAAACTATGCACTCTGAGTGTGATTCCAGCTTCTCTCACACACAAGACTCTCAGAAGTAACTAAAATACGTATTGCAACAGCATCTACTAAGAAACACTCTCCTAATACGCCTAACACATTGAAACACAGTTCCTATGCGTTTCTCCACTAAAACATGAATACATGTCTTTTCTAACTAAGGAAACAGAGAAACTTCAAAGGCGACTACAGAAAAGAAGTGTTTCAAGAACTAAGTAACATGTGTGTTCCAAATGCAATTCTAACCGCAGGAACGTCTGAAACACAACACAGATGTAAACACACTATCAATGGCTATTTCAACATAGTGGTCAATGCGCACTTATCAAACTATGCACTCTGAGTGTGATTCCAGCTTCTCTCACACACAAGACTCTCAGAAGTAACTAAAATACGTATTGCAACAGCATCTACTAAGAAACACTCTCCTAATACGCCTAACACATTGAAACACAGTTCCTATGCGTTTCTCCACTAAAACATGAATACATGTCTTTTCTAACTAAGGAAACAGAGAAACTTCAAAGGCGACTACAGAAAAGAAGTGTTTCAAGAACTAAGTAACATGTGTGTTCCAAATGCAATTCTAACCGCAGGAACGTCTGAAACACAACACAGATGTAAACACACTATCAATGGCTATTTCAACATAGTGGTCAATGCGCACTTATCAAACTATGCACTCTGAGTGTGATTCCAGCTTCTCTCACACACAAGACTCTCAGAAGTAACTAAAATACGTATTGCAACAGCATCTACTAAAAAACACTCTCCTAATACGCCTAACACATTGAAACACAGTTCCTATGCGTTTCTCCACTAAAACATGAATACATGTCTTTTCTAACTAAGGAAACAGAGAAACTTCAAAGGCGACTACAGAAAAGAAGTGTTTCAAGAACTAAGTAACATGTGTGTTCCAAATGCAATTCTAACCGCAGGAACGTCTGAAACACAACACAGATGTAAACACACTATCAATGGCTATTTCAACATAGTGGTCAATGCGCACTTATCAAACTATGCACTCTGAGTGTGATTCCAGCTTCTCTCACACACAAGACTCTCAGAAGTAACTAAAATACGTATTGCAACAGCATCTACTAAGAAACACTCTCCTAATACGCCTAACACATTGAAACACAGTTCCTATGCGTTTCTCCACTAAAACATGAATACATGTCTTTTCTAACTAAGGAAACAGAGAACTTCAAAGGCGACTACAGAAAAGAAGTGTTTCAAGAACTAAGTAACATGTGTGTTCCAAATGCAATTCTAACCGCAGGAACGTCTGAAACACAACACAGATGTAAACACACTATCAATGGGTATTTCAACATAGTGGTCAATGCGCACTTATCAAACTATGCACTCTGAGTGTGATTCCAGCTTCTCTCACACACAAGACTCTCAGAAGTAACTAACCCTAACCCTAACCTAACCCTAATCCTGCGCTAACCCCTAAACCATAACCCTAACCCTAACCCTAACCGTAACCCTAACCCTCTAACCTAACACTACTTACCCTAAACCCTAACCCTGACCGTACACAGTTCCTAACCCTGCGTTTCTAACCCTAACTAACCCTAACATGAACCCTAACATGTCTAAACACTAACCACTTACACTAACCCTAACTAAGGATCCTAACTAGACACTAACCCTAAACCTAACCCTCAAAGGCTAACCCTAAACAGAAAAGAAGTGTTTCAAGAACTAAGTAACATGTGTGTTCCAAATGCAATTCTAACCGCAGGAACGTCTGAAACACAACACAGATGTAAACACACTATCAATGGGTATTTCAACATAGTGGTCAATGCGCACTTATCAAACTATGCACTCTGAGTGTGATTCCAGCTTCTCTCACACACAAGACTCTCAGAAGTAACTAAAATACGTATTGCAACAGCATCTACTAAGAAACACTCTCCTAATACGCCTAACACATTGAAACACAGTTCCTATGCGTTTCTCCACTAAAACATGAATACATGTCTTTTCTAACTAAGGAAACAGAAACTTCAAAGGCGACTACAGAAAAGAAGTGTTTCAAGAACTAAGTAACATGTGTGTTCCAAATGCAATTCTAACCGCAGGAACGTCTGAAACACAACACAGATGTAAACACACTATCAATGGGTATTTCAACATAGTGGTCAATGCGCACTTATCAAACTATGCACTCTGAGTGTGATTCCAGCTTCTCTCACACACAAGACTCTCAGAAGTAACTAACCCTAACCCTAACCCTAACCC
>JAMJFZ010001995.1:0-82950 GCA_026225945.1 Cricetomys ansorgei
ATTTATATATTTATTCTCATTTATAGAAGTATATATACTTATATATTGTATATATAATTTTAAAGAAAAGTAGCCACGAATTTGAGAAGGAAAAGAGTGCAATGTAGGCAGAGTTAGAGAGAGAAGAAGTGAGGTAAATGATATAAATATAGTACATTTATATGAAAATTAAGATATGTTAAATTAATCCCACTCTCTTAAAATAAAGGTACATGAAGCTAAACATGCACAAATACATACACACCGCTTCTTTATAATATTCATTTATTTAATTGATTCCAACTATTAAAAGTATTTCATTTTCTCCATTAAACTGCCTTCATGTCTTAGCAAGACACTACTACATAACTGTGATCTAGTGTTCTCTTGAGATGCACCCATGCTAAATATTGTAGACTGTAGCATCTTTACATAAACCTAGGGATCCAAATTGCTTGTGTGTCTTAAAATTCAGATCTTTGTTACATAGATTTTCCAAGTTTACAGAACCAGATTGTCAATTTCTATTTTAAAAACTTACTTAGATTTGTATTGTGATTTTATTTAGTTTATATACTACCTTCAGGCAAAGCAATTGGGGGGGGTTTGCTTTGCATTTTTGAAATAAATTATAATTGCATGTTTATGTATATGTATAATAAATACATAGCATACCCTTTCTACCTTCCCTTCATTCCTCCCAGCTCCCCCATCCTCCCTCTCCTCCTATTATATATCTTCCTCCTTCCCCCGTTTCTCTCCAGAAGAAAGCAGTCCTCCCAGGGTTACTGCACAAACTGGGCTCAACAAATGGGACAAGGCCAGGAACTAGTCCCTGTATCGAGGGTGGACTAGGCAATTCAGCTGGAAGAAATGGGTCCCAAGGGCAGGCCAAAGCATCAGAGAACCCCGACAAACACTCTAGCCTGTAGCTTCTCTGCAAGAACACCATGCCAGACAACCACATAACATTTCTAGGAGACTCTACAGGTTCTATGTCTTCTGCTTCAGGCTCTGAGGGACCTCAAGAGAGCTGGTCCCTTGACTCTGTAGGGCTTGTTCTCCTGATGTCCTCGACCCCTCTGGTCTCCCAAATGCCTCCCTCTCCTCTTCTGCGAGTTTTTTCGGATTTCTGCACGATGTTTGGCTCTGGACCTCTGCAACTGTTCCCATCAGCTGCTGGCAGAAGCCTCACTGATGGAGATTGGGCTACATACCAATCTATGAGCAGAGCAGGATTTCATTAGAAACTCTCTCCTGCCTATCTAGTCTCCAGTTACTGGCCTACTCTGTAGAATCTGGCGTGTGGTTTTCTCCTTTGGCATGGGGCTCTGCTCTTCCATAGTCCCAGTGGATCCTGTTGGGAAGATGGGTTACAGGTCAAAGGTTTTGTGGCTCGGGTGGTGTCCCAGTCCCTGCATTGGGAGCCTATGCAAAACAATTTTTGACAATATAATGTCTTCTAATCTATTAAACAGACCTTGGATTTGCTTTCAAATGTTTTTTAAAAGTTTCCTTGGTTTTGTATAGAGGTCTTCTAAGCTTTTTATTAAAAGTATTCCTAAGTATTTTATATTTCTTTGAAAGATATTGTAAGTTAAATTATTAAATGTCATTTACAGTTGTTTGTCCCAAGCATATAAGAAGCTTAGTTGAATTTTATTGAACTTATACACACTCAAATTGTAAAATTAACTTACTAGCTTTGGTAGCTCTGAATCCACATTTTCCAAACATATAATTGTATAATCTCTGACACTTCAGATTGAAGCTATTTCTGTAGCACATTTAAAAAACCAATCTGCTCCTACATTTTAATCTTCATTTGAACACGTCTGAATTCCAATTTCAATTCTTATTCTAAATAGAGAATTTTTGAATTAATTTTATTTCATCATCCTGAATATGCCAATACAGTGTCTTACATGTCCATGTCTTTATGATAGATAAGGAACTATCTTTGCTTTTGTTACCCAAATACAAATACAGGTTCTTATATAGTCCAACCTTTATTTACAGTGTGTCTTTGTTTCTCAGCAATATGGACTGGAAGTATCTATATAGAGTCTTATTACTATGCTAATTTGGGATCATTGACATTGGAGGAGTTTTTATCTATTACTTCTCCAGTTACTCTCCTGTCCCATTCCCAGTTTCCACTCTCAAATATATATAAATGAACCATCTGTTGTTGTTGTTTTTTTTTTTTTTCTCTCCTTGCATTGTGTTATCCTGATTGGGTGCCACCTAATATTCAGACTTCAAATTCAGCAAATATTAATTATGTTCTCACTGATCTGCTTTTCGTGCCATCTAAAAATTTTAAACTGTATTCTTAAATCTTTATATGTGTATTCTTTATCTAGCTTCCTGTTTTCTGATGGCATTTTTCACAAATTAAGTAATTCTGTTATCTGTATCATTGAACACACACACACACACACACACACACACACACACACACAACAAACAATTAGATTCTTTAAAATCCTTTTCTAATTCTAAAATCTGGTCCATCCCGGTATCTAGCTTTATGTTGATTTATTATTTTAATTTGAGAACAATTGTTATTACTGTGTGTATGTGTTTGTGAATGGAAGTACATTATGTATATGCCCTTTAAGCATATAGAGACCAGTAAACAATTTTGTGGGCTGATTCTCTTTTTCCAACTACAAGTTCTAGGATTCAACTAAAATCAACAGAATTATGGGCAAGAGTCTTTACTTGCTGAGTAATCTCACCAGCCCTCGGTGTCTAGTTTCAAAGAGACTTTTGTGTGTATCATACATATTTTCCCATTTGTTCCCCATGCTCTTTTAATTTTAATTTCATACTAAATATGATAAATGTGCTATGGAGATCTTACTATCTATATTATTTTTTATTAAACATTGCTCATCTAGTCTATTGACCAAAACATACTGATTTATCACCTTTAATTTGTGGAAGTTTTGTTGGGATCTGTCTGCTTAATTGCATAACAGACATTTTTCTTGTAGACTGGTGATTCTGTTGTTTGCATGCAAACAGGAGATACTTTCTGAAGCACTCTTAGTGGAAACAGTAACATGCAGTGTCTGTCTTCTTAAGTTAATACAGCTAAAACTTTTACTTAGCATTATCAGCTAATGTAGAACATGACACTCTTTTCATCACTAGTGGACAGTAAGAAAATGAAGGGAAGTTACAAGTGGGCTTATGAGCTTCCTGTTGGTATTCCCTGCTTCCTGGGCTTCACTTCCTCAATATATAGCATTTTAGGCAACTCTGAACTCTGAAGTCTGAAAGCAATACGAATTATAAAAGCATTCTTCAGAAATCAAAACAGAATTTTTCTAATTTTTTAAATAAAATAAATGAAGATACTTTTATCAAATAGTATCCAAGTCTTTCATGAAGTAAGTGTGTGTGTACATAACTAGTCTCCTGTACCTCAAGCTTGCCTCAAACTCCCTGTGTTTTCCTGGAAAACTTTGAACTTCTGGTTCTCCTGCTTCTATCTTCCAAGTGTTAGGACTGAAGACTTTCATTACCCCAGGTATTCGTGGTTCTGGGGCTCAAATCCAGGGATTTATTCACCCATGCAATCTATCAACTGACCTTCACCCCCACCTCCTCTATGACTCTTCGTAATAAATTGCTAGAAATTGAAGATACAAGATTTGGATGTTTAGTCTAATATATGTGATATAGGTAGCCATTTTGATATTAATTTGTTAAAATTCTATTAAAAGACAAGCAATTATTGTTTATATTGATTTATTGATTTGGTGTGGAATTAAGGAATTATGTATTTTATAATATGAGATGGAAAGCTTTCTACATTTTCTATATTACAAAAGAAGTCAACTATAAGCATTTGAAGAAAAATTTCCAGTGCAATTGTATAGCTAGCCTAGAACACTACTTTAGTTCCATTTTAAAATGAATGCAGAAGCATCATATTTTTCAGATTTTTCTTTTAAGAATTTTCAATTCTTTTCAATTTAAACATCAAATTTATTATTTTAAAATCAGCTATGGATATTCTTATTCATAAGTATAATAGCCACTTAATATCTGCTTTTTCCTCATCTTGCATATTTACTTTAAATTTTACTTGTTTATTTTTTCAAAATTAAATGTATAAGAACTTTATCTAACTTTTTCTAACTTTTACTTTAATTCCAAAAGACAGTCAACTCAGTAATTTTTTAAAATTAATTTATATATTATTAGCCTAGAGGAGGTGGAGCAAATCAGAAATTAGCTTAGTATCTTTTAAATAAAAATAAGAAGAAAGTAAAGAGAATCCAAAAGAAAGAAAATAGATAAAATATGGATAAAACCTCCAGAGTTAAATATCATCTCTAGAATAGTACTTTCATCTGCAAGCACTGCCATAGGCTCATATTTTTTCTAAACATATATACATTTCATTTCAATATAAAGAACCAATGAGTGCCTATTTGTAATGAAATTACATAAGATCTGTATTATAATTGATGCACATAAATTCACAAAAAAATCTTGCACTCTTTAAGACATGAATTAGTTCACTTATACTAAAAGAAAAGGATAAAATGAGCCTATTAATAATAGTACAGAAAGCAAAGGCTCTAAAAATAATAAAGATGAACACAATTACACTCAACCCACTCTGGGCTCTCAGGAGATGGGAAGGGACTTTCTGGCTATTATGAACTATATAGCAATAATTTGTCTGTAAAGCAAGGCAAATGAATCAAAACACAACACAGCACAATAGCAACAGGAAATGATATCTGATGATATTATGTCTAATGGATAACCAAACCAATTTCAACAGTCTTCAGAAGCAAAACAGACAAATATAAGCATTATATGTCTGTTTATTTTTATTTTATTTCATTTACTTATTTACTTATTTATTTATTTATTTATTTATTTATTTATTTATTTATTTATTTATTAGGGACTGGAGAGATGGGCTGATGGTTAGGTATGCTTGCTGCCCTTCCAGAGTAGTCAGCTTAGGTTCCTAATACTCATATTAGCCAACTCACAACCTTCTGTAACTTCCATTCCATGAGATCCAATGCCCTCTGGCTTCCAAAGACACCTGCACACACATGCTACACGTGGACACATTTAGGTACACACATATATGTACATAAATTTTTAAAACATCTTTTAAAATATATTTATTCTTAAGTGTGTGTGTGTGTGTGTGTGTGTGTGTGTGTGTGTCTGTCTGTCTGTCTGTCTGTGTGTATACATGCCACAGCATACATGTGGATGTCAAAGGACAACTTACTCAAGTCTGGCTTTTCTTCTCTGTCAGTCCTGGGGATGGAACTGGGTCACCAAGTTTGACAATAAATGCCCTCATATACTAAGGCACCTTGCCTGCCTAAACTCCCATGTTAAATGTTTGAGGCTATGATATATAATATTTTGTGAATTTTTAATCATACTTAAAAATAAAAATAAAAATGAAAATTCATTGATAATATTTAGATTTTCTGTATAAATTATTTTGAAGCCATAGAAATAAGAAATATGAAAAAAAAATCACAACTAATTCTAACTTTTTTGGTTTCCCTTAGGGGATCTATATATGTAATAAAATAAAAAAAATTTCTTCGTTGAAGAGTCCCAGCTAGAATTTTCAGGACCTTTGAAGAACTTGAGCTTTTACTTACAATCTCAGGAATTAGCCTGCCACGATTTTGTGGAGCCTTGTAAAGGACCTGGGACTCCTGAGTGACAGCATAATAGACAAGTTGCTGCCTAATCAGTAGCATTAGCCACTTCATAGCACTTGTTCTCTGGCTCCCAGCTTATACAGGAAATTGTGACAAGGGTCAGATAATACAAGTTCATGTAGCATATGGTGATGAAGAACAGAAACCCTGAATTTTAGAAAGATGATATTTTGCAGTGGATTTCAGATAAATATACTCAACTTTGTCTCTGAAGGAGGTCGTGATCTTTGTTAAACCATTTTCCAAATACACCTACACCTGCTACAGAAGATGACATGATCCCTATCTTCTGATATTTTTTGTTGAAGAACATTCTGGGATGAAAATCTTTGGCTCTACTGCTTTCAATATGTACAGAAACTCAAGAAGCCTGTGGATTGTTCTCAAACCACCAATTCAGGAGGAATACAGAATTGAAAATCATGATTTTGTAGCTCCTCATGAAATAATATTTTGAGTCCGCATTGACCAGTCAATTGAAAATCGGTAACACTTAAGCTAGGGAGGAAATTTGAAGAAGTTTAGGCTGACAACACCCAAGTCTGCTGGTAATGAGAAAATCACCAAAATTAGAATAATTTCACATGATGGAGTCTCTTTAGTGACACAGTAGGATATACAAAGTAACACATCTATGTTGCATTTCTTCAAAGTAATCTATCTGAGTATAAGCAACCTTTCACATCTAACTTGGTCAGAGTGGAAAGATGAGAATAGGTTTGGAACAAAACATAAAGAGGGCCTCATTAGTAAGCAGAAGTTTCCATAACCTGAATGCCTTTATCCCACCAACAAATTATAGCTGTGTTCTGATAACACTGGATGGCTGATCTCAAGAGCTATGGAAAGTTTATGCACAACTTCCAGTTTGCACGCTAAAGGTGAGGTTGACTTTCTGTGTCCAAGTGATAGTCCTTGGTCAACTAGTAGGAGAATTCCAGATTTGATTATATTGGTGGTGACCCGTCACTTAATCTGAGAAAGTGAAATTGCTGAGGTGGTCCAAGAGAGAAGACATGGTAGGGATGTCCCTGGGTGAGAGAAGGGTCATGGAATCTTAAGGCTCGTGTGCTTTGTCCTTATTATTTCCCAGTGAAACTCTTCTGAGGAAGTGCAGGAGAAAAATGCTTCAGAGCTTGCAGTGTTTCCTGTGTTTATGAGCCATCACACATAGCCTGAGTTCTAATAATTTGTATCTTCTTTTACCAGGGAAGAACTGGCCCAAATACTGATTGGATTCTTTCCAAATAATTTTTGAAAGCTGAATTAGATGATTTCAAGTGCTTGCTTCTCTTTCCATTCAAGTTGCTCTTCAGTAGTGTCAAATAAATCAATTGGTTCTCATTCAGGTCAGCCGCTTCCCACGGTGTCTCGCTGGTATATCTTTGTGAGTTGCATGGTTTATAGGTACCTCATAAGTTATGTTTTCCTTAACTATTGAGTTTTAGCATCTGAGCGATGGAGGTGATTGAAGAGCCCCATCCATCACTGAAGATTTTGCTTTTCTTCATTAGTTCTTATTTACTGCTGCTTCAGCACAGGCTTTGCAGTGTTTTAGAGTGCTACGTACAAATTATATATCACTTTGATATTTAAATCAATGAATTTAAACTACTGCATAATGATGGCTTTCAATTTGCCTTCACTTAAGAAAGATGACATAATTAAAAATATTCATTGGAGCAGGTCTTGAGAATGAAACCATATATTTATATTAAGCCTCTCAGACATAAATTAATTCTCTTGAGATTTATTTATTTATTCACTTAATGGGGTCCTATTTACCAAATTCAGGGTCTAGCATATCCCAAGCCAGTGCTCTACTGGTGCCCTACAATGCCAGTATATTCCGAGTCTTTTAAACCCTTGGAAAGAAATTATCAATTTTGTGACTAAGTCTGCCATTTTCCTTCTATTCTTATTTCTTCCTTTCTTCCATTTTTCTTCTTTGTTTTTTTTAATCTTTATTTTTACCTCTACTCCCTACTCCTCAAGTCAAGAATTCTACTAAATGTTAGAATAAAACATAGAATATCTCAGGACCTGATTGTGACTTATGTTTCCAGTGAGGAACCAATTTAGCTTATCATTTCCCATGGTCAGGGAAAGCTTGTAGATGTTGACAGAAAAGAAACAGAACAAAACAACAACAATGAAAACAATAGCATTTTAAGAAAGGTGATATGCTCTCAGTATTTTATCATTCATCCTTAGTAGCCAAGCTGAATAAGAATTATTTACAATTAATCTAGATTATTTCATCCATGCAATTCCATCATTAATTTTTCAATGTAGATCCTTTTTACGGGTCTTACATATCACTGTTTAATACAGTCATACTTTACCTAACTTCCATGAATAATTGGTATGTAATTATAAGAAATACTTCATATCCAGTTCAAATTTATCATTTGTATAAAATCTTGTTTTGTTTCTTTTGATTGACTATTTCAGTATTAGCATTTTTTTGTTTTCATTTAATATGCGACAATTTTTACTGCATGTCAGATATTAGCACTTTATCATATCTAGCATTTTGTAATTTTTAGTTTTTTACTGGTAAGCTTTCAGCTGAGATGTGTTTAACCTAATTGGAAATAGTTTGAACTTTGGAATACTTGATTTTTAAGCTATTGTAAATGGGACTAGAGATGGAAGATGAGGATTGACAACCTGAGAAGAGTTGTTAACCTGAAGGAAATGTCTATATTAAGTATACAGTATACATCACACCTCGACTGGGAAGTTTAAAAGCCCAAAGAAGAGAGGATTTGATGAAACATGTCAAAGAATGCTTGACAGAAGACTCAAGCATATTCCAGAATTATTATCTCAGGATCCAGAAGGACAAAGGTTACCAGGGAATTCTCTGTGGTGATACTGGGAGAGAGCAAGCAGCTGTGTGCTTCCCAGAAAATGAAAAGACCACTGTGAGTAGAGAAGAGACCTTAGCATACTCTTTTAGTTTCTAGATTCCATCCTAAGAAACATATTTATCAGAAGAACAATCTGAGGCCAAGGACATCATAGCAGGACTTTCCAATTGCTTGTATAATCCATCCTCTGCCATCATACATATTCCCTATCCAGTATCATTTACCATCTTATCTGTACCAAAATGCTTGCAAGTTTGATGCAGAGGCAATTAGGCATATGGCTATGAAACAATCAGTGTGCGATTGATAATTTTGTCCTTGAATAAATGAACTCAATTTTGCTAGGCTATAGAATTTGAAAATGGAGACTTTTCTTTTGTCTTTGTTATGCATTATTCTCAAAATTAATCCTTTACTTTGCCATTACTTTGCTTCTTGGTATATACCAACATCCTTCTGCAAAGAGACACATCTTTTTTCTTCCTTAGAAATACGATCTCTGAACTGCAGGTAAGTAGAGTTTCAGATGATTCTGATGATTTGAGCTTTAATCAAATGACTGGTTCACAGCTTTTCTTCAACAATGCATATTGCATGCTGAGTAATCAAAATATGTTTGTGGGACAATATAGACAGGAGAACAGGACCACTGATGAACTCCTGTGAAGTTTAAATGGAAGGAAAAAATGAGATATTGCACTGGTAAGATATTCAGGTGACTTAACCATAGGGCTGATTTGTTGGGGGGAATTTCATTGGAGTTTTGAGAAATTAGTTTAGTCTGAGAAGTCATTTCTAAAGATAGGAAAATCAATTAATAACTTTGGGCCACAGAATAGCCTTTAAAATGGAAATTAACCATTGCCTTGTTTATCTTGTAGATTACTGAGCCCTTCCTGTTTGGTGCGGAGGCCCCATTTGTTGTGAATGATCAGCACCTTCATAGGTAGGAACAGCAGTCTGATGATAATTTTGTGAACACTGTGCTGTGTAATAGAAGCAGGGACAGAAACAGACAATGGAGTTGGGCATTGGCTTCAGTGCAAATGTAGTAAAAGTCTATGATTATTTTTTAGTTCACTGCAGATATTTTATCATGATTTTGATGGCATTATGCAGCCAATACAGAATTGCTCAGTATAAATTTTGCAAATACAAATATTGTTACCATTTACTGAAACAACACCTGCAGTAACTCTTTAGCATAGAATTTTTGTGAAAAACAGTGTTGAAGGTGCTCAAAATACACACCAGACTCTGGTACCCCATCCTAATAGCTGTTTCTCTCCTTTATTCTGCATAATTTGAGAGGTAAAAATAGGTCTGTGTTCACATTGCTACAGTCAGTGTCTAACTGACAGTACCTGACTCGTGAGAAATACGCTATAGCAAGACAAATGATACCGAATTCCACTTGTGGCTTCCGGACCCTGCCTATCATAAAGTGCTGTGAGAAAAAATGCCAGTAAACTTATAGGATAAATTGGTTCTTATCATTTACTGTGTGTGCATGTGTGTATCTGTGCACATGCATGTGTGCGTGTGTGTGATGTGGCTATGGATAGAAGATAGCCTTGAAATTGTGATGCATGTGCCTCAGTCTCCTATGAGTCCTGGGATTGACAAGGTGTGTTTTGCTAAGGCAGTTTTTGGCTGAAGTTTTAACATGCCTATAAGAACTAGACAATTGAAGAAGGAAGTAAGCAATATCCAAGTTTTCTTGTTCACATCTAATGAAGAGGAGACAATACATAACCTAAAATGCTCCCGAAGACATATAGCAAGCGCTGTCCCGGTATTGAATGGGTGCAAGGAATTTATTTTTATGAGAATATGATTATAGTCTTGACCTCTGTAAAAACTATCCAAAAGAACAGTGAATAATAAATGAAAGTGAATCATATCCAAGAAAACCATCTGTTGCCAACTTCTGATAAATGGCTGTGGAACTGATATTGTCTCATGTTACTATGCAGGAAAATTATATGAACTTTCAAAGAAAGGAAAGCCTACAGTGGAGTTGGGGGAATAATAAAAAAGAGAGAGAAAAAGTTTACTTCAAATATTTCTGAAGTTCACAAAAATAGTGAGAAAAAAAAAAAAGAATAAAGGCAGGACCCAAAGGAAGTAAAGCTAATTGGCTCATTGGGGATTGGGCTCAAGTCCTTGAAGAAGGAATTCAGAAATGGAAGGGAATCAACATAGTGGCCACAGAAGTCGAAGATGTAAGGAAAACCTGTAAATGAAACTTTAAGGACTCACTAAATACTTGAGGATTTTCCAATGTGAGTTAGACGTAACCAGGCAACATGAATCTCTAAGGTACTGAGAATGTAGCTGTTGAGACTTAAGGAAAATAGAAAGAAGAATATTTATGTGTCTGAGATTTAGAGAAATACCAAGTTTATTGCATAATAATTCTTCAAAGATGTAACAATTGTTCTGGAAAGTTCTCTTTGCTATCTCTAAATGAAATGTGTATATAATTTAACTTAAACACACAAAAAATTTAAGAGAAAAGAAAAGAATTTATGCAAATTGCTATATATTTCAACTTGTGAAGGATAAACAATAAAAGTGGTTTATAATGAAGTCAGATGCATGCAAGGACTAGCAGGCCCGTGTCACTAACAACTACAGTGTAGTGTAGTATATTTGCGGCAGAGTGATGGGGGAATGATTGCTAATGGGATCTGGAATATAATCAATGATGGCCATTCATAAATATAATTAAATTCTTGGTCAAATACATCTGAATAAAGATATATTTTTAATAAATTTTGTTATAACAGTAGGAATTTTGTTTTATCCCAAACAGGAAATAAGAGAAGTATGTATAATATGGTCTACTTTCAAATATAAGTGCAACTCATTTCATCAGAAAAATGCCCATTCTATATCTCAAAGATGTAACTTGCTTCTGTGATAGTCTGAGGAATGATTTTAACCAGGATTTTTAAAGCAATAATGAAATTCATATGGTTTCCAGTCCATATAAATAGAGATAAGACAAAGACAAATCCTAGCAAGTTATTTTATCCAGGAACTGGATAAAACTTCTCTACTTGGCAATGGGCTAGAAGCTGAAGAAATTTCAGTGAAGAAAAAGTGTCAGGAACATACAGCAGTTTAGTAATAGGGAAGGGTAAAACTCATGTTTCATCTATCATTTATCAGGTCCAAATGAGACTTTGGGGGGGAATATCTGGTCCCTAGGGAACAATAGAACCTTTTGGAAGCCAAGCCAAAATGTAAGTAGTGAAATGTGAGTGTGAAGGTCAAAGTCTTCAGAGGTGTAAATGCTTCAGACAACCTAGAAGAGGAGAAATGGGTTAGAGAAATGGGTTAGAGATCAGCACAGATTTTCAGAAGGGTGTTTCAATCTAGGTCAACCAATCATAAGTGGCTCATCATAGGAGCAATCTTTTCTTTTGCTTCTAAGGAGGGCATAGCAGGAAAGATTCAGCTCTGCTCTGGTGTTTAGCAGGGAAATCTGGATGGGAAAGGATGCTTCACTTTCACAATGGCATCTGTCATGGGGCCAGTATGTTGGTATTATCTGGAATGTGATGAGAGCAGCCAGGGACTTTCATTCTGTGTTATAAGAACTTATGTTTTAATGAGGTTTCTTGGGGTTCTTCAAAGCACATCTGGGCTCTAACAATTAACATTCAAATTACTGGAAATAGAAGTTTGCAGTCTTCAGTTCTCAACCATTGACCTGCCTGTGCATTTGCTTTTATTATCTGATTCATCAACTTTATAAAGCCTGCTTGATGTACAGCTGAGATACAATCTTTCTCAAAGTAAGAAGACTAGACCCTCTTTGGTTTGCCATAACCCAGGAACCACTGAAACTAATCATGGGAGCATAAGTAGCATTATCAGTGGAAATATATAGTTGTCTGAATACTAGAAAATATTTTTGAGACTCAAGAAAAGAAAAGAATATTTGAAATTTGGGGTATGTAGAGGACATTGTGTATAGGCAACACTGTGGGTAGAATGGGCCTGATGTATTGCTCAAGTTCTAGCTTTCAAGAAAATTGGAACCATGTTGGGTAGGGCACAAAGAAATTTCTGATAGAGTAAGAATTATATCAGCTTTAATTTCTCTTATTTCCCACTGAGGCAACCTCTGTGAAAACTGGTCTATTTGAACATTCCTTTATGCATGTAAGATATATATATACACATATAATATATACACGCACATACACATATATATGATGCATTAAAAATTATCAGTACTATTAACTATGCTATGCAATAATAGAAAGAGATTAATAATAATATTTCCTAAACCATGTAAATACTCTGAGACAGTGAAAGGGAAAAAGAACAGAGTTAGCTTAACTGTGGAAAATACGTGACTACTTTAATATCTAGATACTTATATTTAGGCAAGATCTACTATGCATCTTCATCTGGTATGAGTTAGTAATGAAAAGATTGATAAATTTGTAATCTTCCCACATACACATACACACATACACACAAAAAAAAACCACCTTAGTAGTGTGTATAATAAGCAGCTTCATCTTTGAAGAATTACTTGGGTGGTGGTTCTAATTAATTAATTATGTTCAACCAAAATGTTTTAAGTTTTAATGTAAAAGTTGCAATGGGTTAACTCTAGTGGAGGTAAAGCACTCAGAAGAATCTGGGGGCCAGTGTACTAACTGGGATCAAAGTAACCTAAGCAGAATGCAATAGTTAGAAAATGAAGGTTCCTTAAAATTGGTTAATAGAAGGGTTGGAGAAATGGATTGCTAGCTTAGAGTGTGTACTGCTCCTGCCAAGGACCTGAGCTCAGTCTCCAGCAGCAGTATCAAGTGACTGTCAACCACCTACAATACAGTTTGTGAGCAACTCACCTCCAGGAGAATCAGATGCCTCTGCACTCTGAGGGCTCTTGCACTTATGTGCACAGCACAGATATGCTCTCTCACTCTCTCTCTCTCTCTCTCTCTCTCTCACACACACACACACACACACACACACACACTCGATTAAAAATAATAAAACATACCTGTAATTTTTTTTAACTAATGAAATTATATGCCAAAGCACTGGTGAACTGTGTCTTATTATTTTCACTTAGAGATGGAAGCAATAAATATTTTCACTTCCGTATTTTATTATGACAGACAGAGGGGAAGAAATCTAAACTAGTGGGAAACTGGTAGCAAAGATTCCAATGGAAAATATAATGTTTGCTGACAAGTTTAAGCCATTGAAGAAGCAGAGTGTGCACTGGGAGTACAATATTTTCCAACTGACAGATGAATGCTGCTTCAAAAATAGGTTTTGTGATCTGAGAAATGATCAGAAGAAGTTCCCGAGTATGCAAACAATGGTAATAAATCATCAGCATACTGAGAAACAATGTATCAAATGTTGCCAGTTTAAATATATCATTAAAAATTGAATTAAGATCAGCAGCAAGAAGCCTGATACAAATTTGAAACATAAGGTGAGAGAAAAATCAGCCTAGCAGATGTCTGGTTTATATGGTATCCAATAAGAAAGTAATGCCTTGGATTGATTGCCAGCATGTAAAACTAATAATGATTCTCTCAACTCTCAAAAAGTACAAGTTGGATAAGGATGAAAAGAAATGTAGATAACCTGTAAGCAGACTTACGTTTATGCTATAGCATGAGTAAGGTGTTTCTGTACCATAACAAGTGCTTGAATAGCTGTCTTTTTACAAAAAATCTCTTGCTTCATATATGATAATTACATACACTTGCACAGTCTTCTCATTCCTATTACCAAATAATGGACTGACATAATGTAAGGGAGGAATTATTTAATTTTGTTCATGGTAAGACAAGTTAGTCTATGATCATTTCCTCCCGGATGATTTGGCAGAACAACATGTTGGATGAAGTCTGTGAGAGAGTGTTTTAGGCTAGTGGAAACATATACCCCAAAATGCTCCTGGGTGGTTGACATTCTCTAGCAAGATCCCACTTCTAAAGTTTCAAAGTTCCCCAAATATCACTGTGTATTCATTTGTTTGCTCTCCTTCCCAGAAAGTAGCTAAGCCATGGCCAGCGGCCCAGCACACAGCTCTGGGGAAGAAGAGGTCAGGTCCCTGTGGTTCTGGACAGGTCTTTGGTGTGGCTGAGCTACATATGAAACAGAATTCAAAGGAAACTGTTGTCAGTGGAACAGCTCAGTTTATTGAAGCAAGGATAGTTACATTTATAGGAAAAAGAAAGGAGGGAAGGGTCCTTAGCACCAGGGATGGGAACCATTGGTTACCACAGCTGTACTGGAGCAGCCACATTTGCATGTGGAGGCTCATAACCAGACCTAGGTGGTCCTTTCATTGGCTGGGACTAAAATCCTGAGATATCCTCCTCTTTTGCATAGACAGGGGTCACACTGGGACCAGAGGAAGAGACCTTATATGGTCATATAGGGAGAAGAAAGGCCCAGACATGCAGGGCCATTTCAGCCACAGAGCAGGTAAATGTAAACCAAGAAACATGCCTTTGAAGAGGCAGTGCCCTGCTGTGAAGACAGGCAGCATAAGAGCTGGCTAGGATTTGTCAGAGTAAGAGAGGAGAGCAGCCAAATGCCTTATGCTCTCAGGGTAAGATTTCTGGGGTTCAAAGCAAACTTCAACCCCCTCTTATCTCTAGGACAGCCCCACATGTTGTCACCAGCTGGAAGCAAAGTCTTCACAACTTCAACCTGGGGTATGTTTAATAAACCATAATGACATTCTACCTCAGCATGGAAAGATTCAGGGACATCTCACATTGCAAAATTTATTTGATCTATGTATAGACTATTCAATATCTCAGCAATTCCAACACTTTTAAAAACCCAAGTTTATACTGTTTTAAAGACTGAAAAACAAGCTATTACTATTTATGAGCCCTTGCAAAATCAGAAAGAAAGACTTCTAAGATAGAATGACAAAATGAGCATTTCCATTAGAAAAGTGAGGCATCGAAGAACGATAGGGAAGGATCAGGCCAAAGTAAGACCAAAACTCAGCATTAATTATACTAAATCCTCTACTACATGTACCATAGGTTATAGGGTATGATCTGAGTTCCCAAGAGGTTGAACCGGCCTGTACAATGGTCTTGTTCTAACCATGACACTTTTTTGGTCTAGATCCACTTACTTGGCTGCTGTTCCACATTACTGACAACTACTAATCTCTTGAATCTCTGTTGGATTTACTCATCATTGTCACAGCTTTCTGCAGTAACATCTCAGAGGTCTCCAGGTATCCTGGACACACTGTCCAGGCTTCAGGACTCTGGCGTCTTGGTAGAAGCTCACTGCTTTCAAAAGTGATATCACAGGAGAAATGCCAAGGACTGACACCAATTTGAGTTATGATCAAGCCCCATTGAACCACGAATATAGTGGCCTCGAAGTTCCTTAGCTGTCGAGCTAATGATAGGTGGCTTTGTGTGACTCAGATGATCAGAAAACTCTCATTTTTTTTTCCCCAAAAGGAAGTACTTCAATTAATTGATAAATTTTTTGCCATAGATCCTAAGATAGATGGAGTCTGGTGAGCTCCTGAGATGCTTTTATGATGTTTCCTACTGCCCCAGTGAAAAATGTTTGGTTTAATTTAATGGTTCTACCTTGTCTAAAATTTCGAGTACCTCCTTTTCTGGTCAGACTATGTTTCAAAACCCTTCTACTCTTTGTTCCTGAGTCACACTGTAAATCTGTCCCAAACAATCGTGCCACTACCTGAATATTAAGGTGTACAAAAACTTAACAAAAATACCTTCAAATCGAATCCCCATGGGGACTTTGTTCCTATATGAAACCTCATGATTGAAATCCTTACATTCCACTTTGTGCTTAGTAGTTTGGCCTTCTGAGCGCACATCAGATTTTCCCATTAATTTCTCTTATAGTATTCTAGGTTTTGGAGTCCGCTTATCCAAAGTCCCCCATCTTCCTCCTTGTAACCAGTTGCAGTGGCCTAAGGATCACATGATCAGGTTTCCTGTGTTATCTCTTTTTATGTCAACCTGACACCAGCTAGATTCATTTTGGAAGATGAAACCTTAGTTGAGAAAGTATCTCCACCAGTTTGGCTTGTGGACGAACCCGTGATGCAGTTTCTGTTTGATGGTTAATATGGAGTTCCCGGTTCACTGTGGGTGGTGCCACATGCAGACTGATGATTCTGGATGATTCTAGAAGAACGCAGGATGAACAAGCCATGAGCCAGCAGGTCAGTAAGTAGCTTGTGTCCATGGTCTTTGCATCAGGCCTGCCTCTGAATTCCTGCCTTGAGTTTCTGCCCTGACTGTCCTGGACGATGGACTAAAAACATAGATTTACAGTTTCAGCAACACTTGCGTAGGCACAACACCATAAAGAAGGGAACAGATGGAGAAAGATTATCTTTACCTTTTGATAATTGGAAGCAATCTTCCCTCTCTCTCTTTTGCTATTTTTTCTGGTACCTCATCTAGTATGATTCATTTTATTACTGCTCACTTGACCTATGTTGAACCATCTTCATATGGCTACAATGAAGCCCACTTGTTCAAAGTGAGTGATACTTTTGGTGCATAGTTGAATTTTCTTTACAAGTATTTTGTTGGGAATTTTTTGCATTCATATTTTCTTTTTTATTATTATTTGAAAGGAGATGTCTTTTTCATATAATAATCTGATTTTGGATTCCCACACAAACAAACTTCACTTAGATCTGCTCCACCTACCTTTGTCTGGTCTTTTCCCCCCTCTTTAAGTCTTATATATTATAGTTTCTTATTTTGTGTCTTTATCAATTTCTGGTTGTCTGAATATGTGTCTCTGCATGAATATTTTCAATAATTTTGTTTTTAAGATGTATTCTTGTATAATTTTGCTATAATTGCAATGTTGGCTTCATGAAATTCATTTAGCAGTATTTTTCCTCTTCTTACTCTGTGGAATTGCTTAAGAAGTATTGGTGTTAGTTTTTAACTGTGCAGTGGAATTCAATTGTGAGTCCTTCTAAGTTTGGGACATTTTAGTTGTAAGGCTTTACATTGCTGATTCAATCACATTGCTTGTTATAGCACTTTTGAAATGGGTCATCTGTCTAAAAATTTATCAGTGTATTCTAGATTTTTCAACATACTAAAATACAGATTTTCAAACTATACTATAATAATCTTTGGTATTTTGCTGGTATCTGCTGTAATATCTCTCCTTCATCTTAAATTTTATTAATTGGGTTACTTTTATATTTGTTTTATTTTAGTAGCTGTTTGCTCTGATTTGTCCACAGTATCTATCCTACCTTCTATGAGCTGTGGTTCTAATGTTCCAACGCCAGTTAAATGTCCAAATTCTCTACTATGCTGCTCAAAATCAGTGTTCAATCTGGGACCTGGATGTTACTATTGCATGGTAATCCTCTTCTCAGAGTATTTTGCTCTCAGTTACTATGATACAATACATACATGTATAGCTAGTGGCATAGATCCTGTATATATATATATATATATATATATATATATATATATATATGTGTGTGTGTGTGTGTGTGTGTGTGTGTGTGTGTGTGTGTGTGTGTGTGTTGTTAGTAAGATAGTAACAGAAGTAAGGCAAGAAAATGGCATAGGAAGGAGATGGAGAGAGGAGAGGGAGATGATGAATAGAAGTTAACCACTATCTTGGAAGGATAGCTCTATTAAACAATGAATGATCTTTTATCTCTAAATTAGTCTTATTTTCCATCATGTCTAATGTGCTGCCAGAATGGCATTGTCTAAGAGCAGGGTAAGAGGAGAATTTCCAACTGTCTCTGAGCCTTGTGAGATCCATGAGCTACTCTAGAGTCCATAACACTGCTTCTTCAAGATCTTTCTTTGTGTAAGCAATTTCAAGTTTCTAGTCTGTAAGCTAACTTCAGTAATTATTAGGAGACCAACAGGTATATAAAGGATATTTTAAAACCCACAGTTGCTTTGGTTGTTCTTTGCACTATTTTTTTTATCTGACTTAGTTTAATAGCTTGTGTTTGGGTAGTCAACTGTTTGCTTCTTATCTCTGCCATGGCATTATATTTGTATTGACTGAGTAGGGGCATTTTACTTACTTACCATCATCCACTCAGAGCTGGAGACTCCACACTATGAAGCTTCTAAATATTTTTCCATTAAATATATGTGTTAGATGGGAAAATGCCAATTTGGGCTATTTATACAGCGTTCCAAACAGCTAGAAAAAATATGAAAGATCAATATCGTAATCTATGTATGTGTGTAGATGTTTAGAGCATTATAGACTTTTCGTTCCATCCTTTGCCTTAGACTTTATATTATTAAGAAAAAAAGTGGTTTCCCAGAGGCTTCTATATGCTTTATTATAGGTTTTAAAATAATGTAATTAAGTTAAATCAATGGAAATCTCCATCTATAGTCACTAACTTGAAAACATTTACATTTCAATAAATGTATTACAATGTATTTCATATTTATTGAAATATGAAAAAAATGATTAAAACTGCAATAGTGTTTCTCTGCAGAATATTGTACTTAAATGACTAATAGAGTTAACAACCATAGTCTTACTGTAAGTATATAAATATGCATATAAAATATTTACATTAGAGTGATAACAATCATATTTCAGTCATGGTTAAGGAATTCAGGTTTATTTTTGAAATCTTTTTTCAAATTTACAAGCTAATATTGCTTTGTTAACCATAGAG
This sequence comes from Cricetomys ansorgei, assembly GCA_026225945.1. Lineage (NCBI taxonomy): Eukaryota > Metazoa > Chordata > Mammalia > Rodentia > Nesomyidae > Cricetomys > Cricetomys ansorgei. The sequence continues at coordinate 19,293 of JAMJFZ010001995.1, forward strand.
CTTCTTAACAAATATAAGTGACAAATTTTCATTCTAGGTAATTTTAGAAAGACATGGCAGATCTACATTTTTATGAAAATAACTTGCTAGACATTGTTATTTTTGTTTTTATAGGTCTTATCAAAATGAAATATACTGGGCTCATTTTTGTCCGACACAGAATGCATGGTGTTAATCCCTTTGCTTCAATATTTATCCATAAAATAAACACACAAATTATATATGCATAGGGATTTTTTAGGGAAAGAAGAAATTTACACTGCAACAATGTCATCATATACAAAGTAATGCATATCTGAGACAGTGAATCTCTATTCTGTATATTCACAACAGTCTCAAGTTGTTTATAAGTACATAAAATATATCATTCATAGTATGATTTATTTTGCTAGGTAAAATGTAATTAGAAATGTTGCTAGATCTTATTTAAAGTAGCCAAGACTTGTTTTTGTTTTGTTTATAACATTCAAATAGGCCTACATTTTTAATAGTACACTGCTGTGGCAGCTCATCAAAGAAGACAAGGGGGCATTTTCACAGATGTAAACCCTGCCAGATTGCTGCTATGGGAACCATTATCATGGCAAGCACCATACTGGATTGTGGAACCCTGAGCATCTGAGCTCAGGAGTTTTTATGATATAGAACTCCTCAGGTGTTCTATAGCACATGCAGATCACAAGTAATCAAACATCCCCTACATAAATACAACACCTGAAGACAATACAAACTGCCAAGACCTAGGCAGCCCCTCACCCAACAGTGCACAAAACAACATTTTAAATGCAACTAAAAAATCAACTTCTACAATATACTTTTCCCAAGAACTAGCTGTGGGTTTTGTATATAAGAAGGCACTTTCATTATATCAATTTGTTTATCCAGAGGGAGGGGGCAGGTGGCAGGATTGGCCCATGCTTTCCAGCTCCTGTGTGTTCCTGTACGTTGAGGTCAGAGGGCATCTAACAAGACGCAGTTCTCTCTGTCCACCTTGTAGATCCTAGGGATGAAACATGGGTCATCAGATTTGGCGACCATCAGGATTGGCAACCAGTACCTTCACATACTGAGCCATCCTGATATCTTAAGGACACTGCTTTTGATTCCAAGAAAATAAATTTATTTTATATTTTGATGTTGTTAGTCATGCATAGACTATCTTATCACTAGGAAGATTGCTTTTTAAGTTTTCATTATTTTATTAGTATTTTATACATGTGTTGGTTATATATAGACCCCTTGTTCCCCCTCCAGTTCTCCTTATATCTCTTCAAACATGTTACCCTCCCAACTGTCATCCTTTTTTCTTTCCTTTTCGTCTTTGTTTGGATAAGTCACTAAGTCCAGCTAGTGTTACCCATATGTACATGCGTGTGGGAACATATACAAGAGTGTGTAGAATCTACTGGTGTGAACACCCTAAAAATAATTATCTCCCTTCTAATAACTACCAATTGCCAACAGTACCTCAATAAGGAATGGGCCCTGGGGATTGTTCACTTCCGCTGCACTGGGATTTTGGCTGGCTTGATCTTGTGTAGGTTGTATGCAGATAACCACAGCTGCCATGATAGCATGATCGTGCTAGCCACGGCATGTCCAGAGGATGACATTTCACAATGCTCCTCACCACCCACACTTCAGAAGCATTCACTGAGTTTCCTTAGTGGTGAGGTTTATGTAGATATCCTGTTTGGGGCTGAACTTGATGTCATGGTTATGGTTGAGCACTGAGCCTCTTATCCTTAGTACTTTGGATCAATTAAGAATTTTTCTAATGATAGTGTACTGTAGTTATAATTTCAGTTTTACTAGTTATTCATTGTTTTATTTTTGAGGTTATTTGTTGTTCATGTTTTCATATGAATACTTGCTATCCTGACTTTCTGTTTGGTGAAGTATCTGTTCATTTGTTTCCTTTACTTCCTGAGCTACTGCTCTTACTACTGACTTTTTAGAGTCTACATACAGTCTGTCTCTAACACAAGCCATTTCTAGATATGTGATCTGCAAATGTTATCTTCCTGTCTATATTTTGTCTCTTTATTCTCCTAATTTTAGTGTCATAAATAAAGCAAAACAGTAGAACTTGGTACTATTTATGATTTCTATCATCAAATAGACTTTAAGTGCCATTGTTAAGAGCTTCACTTCTAATTATAGATCATGATTATATTCTAAGATGTTTATAGTTTTCCCCCCTTGCTATTATTTAGATCTATGATGTTCTTGAAAATGACCTTTGTATGGTAATATTTGTTCAAAAGACTATCTTTTCTCCATTTAATTGATCTTGTACCTTCATTAATTATCAAAGGAGAAGGTGAATTATTCTCTCCTTCTGTGCTTTCCTCTCTTTCTCCAACCTACATCTCTTTTTCAGTAGTAACAATAAATTAATTACCATAGTCTCACAATCAGTCTTAAAACCAGGTAATGTGACTTCCCCAACCTTGTCCTTCCTTTGAAATGGTTAAACACATCCCAGTTCCTTTGTCATAACATTCGTATGTTCAGTCAGTTGAGACAAGCACTTCAAAAACTAACTTTTAGCTTTGTCTTAACAGACTGCAAAGTAGAAAATAATTTTTAAGTTTTTCTTCATTCATAAAAAAGACCAATATTGTACATTATTTAATAATGCACATTTAATGTCTACAGAAATCCATTTGCTGATTATTCTCCAAAAATGGGTCAAATTAAAGTGCGTGTGTGTGTGTGTGTGTGTGTGTGTGTGTGTGTAGAGAGAGAGAGACTTACTACAGGTTTCACATTATCTATTTATTTGAAAATGTGATGATATTTTTTCACAGACTACCAATTGGCATCTTATGAAAATGTATGCCATAATAAAAGTGAAAACCAAAGCTTAAATTTAGAACTACAACTGAGTTGATGAAAATTTAAATGCATCTTGTAGATACTTTATTGATAATAATAGATAGGCTTTGCCATTACTCCAGGTAAATAGTGGCATCCTTTTGAATGGCCATTGCATATTCCAAATTCTTTGTATTCAACTATTTCATTCACTCGCTACTTTATCATAGTGAATATATACCATAGTTAGATTATATTTATTTCTTCAAAGCCCAAACTTACAGACTCCTTTTTTCCTATATTTTTATGATATTGGATAATTTTTTCAGATAAATAATAAAATCATGCAATTGATAAGTTTATAGAAAAGAATTTCTCCAGAAGACACACACCAGTGCCTGTTTTCATCTTGCTGATGTGGCTATAACTCATGGTTCTGTATTCTCTCTCTTGAATTTCTCTCTCTCTCTCTCTCTCTCTCTCATGTCTGTTTCCATGTTTACTGATATGTGCATATCTCATTCATCTTATGAAGCAACTATCCTTTGAAAATGAGAGTATTAGGACAATGTTTAGAGTGGACGAGTGTAACTGTAGAATTTTTTATTGTTGACTAAATTTCTGTGTTGTTGAACTAGTTCTGAAAATGCCATCTACCACCAGAAGCAGTATTTGAAATAATCAATTTGTATCTGCTAAGTCACTTTTGGTTGAACATCCTATTATTTTCAGTCAAAAGTCTCTTAATAGATAAATCTCTATAAATGTGCACCCAAGAGAAACCTAATTTCATTATTTTCTCTTCATTTCTCTTCTGGAGAAAACTTCAGTCTTTAATAGATTGAGGCATCCACTTTGCTACCTTTTAAAAGGCCATAGCCTGGAACCAACACTCTCTAAACACTCCATCTTCCTTTGTCAGAACTCTAACCAACTTAACTCATCTGAAACTTCACAGTTGTGAATTGTAATTGAAGTGACAAGCCATGATGCAAATAGGGGCTGTACCTGAGGACTGGGCATCTCAGTCCCTCTGTGTTCTGCTGGGATTGTGCTTCAGTGGTTAGGCTAAATCATTAACCGCTCAGGACTACAGTTTTCCTAACTGAGAAAATGTCTCCTGCTATGGAAATACTCTGAACTCTGAGAAACTAACCACTGCATTATCACATACACCCCAACACACAGTCACACCGAACTCCAATTTGCAGCATCTCTGATAAGGTCATTGTGTCTCAGAGAGGTCAGAAATGTTCACATCCATAGAATGCTATTTATGATGCTTCTTAAGATCCAATTTTGTAAACTAAAGAATTTTCATACTTTATTTAGTGTGCTTGCTCTTGTGTCATTAGTGGAATGTGACAAGCCTGCCAATGTCCCTCATTTTCAATTAATGCCACCTATCCATACAAATAGGTATGTACAGTTCTTTTTGGTCATGATGTAATGTTGTCATCTTCGAAGTTCTTGCTCAAGAACCATACAATCAAGTCAAAGAAAAGATGCAAAAGAAAAAGAAAACATAAAAACAGGAAGTTTAAAGTCATATTTTTCTGATTTTTCTGTTGGTCAGCATTCATAGATATTCTGGAGTATATGCAGCCCACAGGCTGTCAGTAGAACATGCTTGGTGGGGAATATCTATCATTGGAATTGTATAGGACAATGATTTCTAAAATCTTATATATTAAGATAGATATGATCATCAAACTAAAAGGAAGTTAAGGACATCACTGACCCTTTAATCCAAGTTAAAACATAAAAGGTATATTTGTATTAAAGTTTAAAATATCTTGAAGTGATCATTTTTCTTCTTTTATTAGTTCTCAAATATAGGCCTCTAAAACAATCAGAGCTTGCCATCAATATACATGCCAGTCTGCGCAATCACACTGTAGGTGACTGATTCTCACTGAGGAAAATAACTACACTTTAACCTGAAAGGGTATGATTCATACCTTCTCCATGGACTGACCTCCTATTTGCAGTAACAGAAAGGTACTTGATGAATTGTGTACTTCTTTTAAATAAGAAATACACAGAGATCTAATAATGATAATGAGAAGTATCATATATGAGAAGGTTATTTATAAAGAGATGAACAGAAATGGGCAGAGATGAAGATAATCCCTGGAAGAGAATTTTGGAGGGAGGACAACTGAATAGCAACGTCAAGACATGTAACTATATGAATGGCTCTCATTGGTTGCCTAAAATTTTAAATGAAACGTCATGTTGTACCTCATAAATATAAGCATATAAGCAATTACTATGTGCTAGTTCTAATTACATCAATCAAAATCACCTTCAGTAGCATCAAAGATACTGATCCTACATCATCACTGGTCCTATATCCCATCATCTTTTAAGACAATGAGGTTTTAAGTATTCACCCAGACTTTACTGAGCAAGCATAAGTTTTTTATTTTTTCTGAGGCACTTTCACAATACTAATAATGTTAGAAGAGCATAAAACCTTGTCTTTTCAGTTGCCTTGGAATATGGACAAAACAACGAATATCAAATTTATTGCAGTGGTCTTTGAGGAATCATAAGCAAATACTTGTAAATCCTGCTGCATTATGAGTAATTCAGTAATGGGTGCTCATTAAATTAAATAAATGAATGAATATAAGCATATACTGGAAAATTCTTTTCTAAGACTAATGTTTAGGTAATATTTATTACAGGAGGAAAGTCTAGAACTAAACGGTGAGCAACAGAGGCAAATAGCAGCAGAGGCTCAAGAGGAGGTGGCCTAAGACTCAGAGAGTTCTCTGTTGAGCTGAATTGACATTTTCTTGAGAGCATGTGTCTTGAGACATGTAGATACTCTGCAAATGTTTGAGGGAATGCACCTTTCCAAGATGTAAAGTGTTTGTAGTATTTTGCTTATAGTAATACTCTTAAATATTGGCAGCCATATAGAGAATTTGTATAATTAACTTCAAGAAACACATTTGTTCACCCATGAAGTCATGCATTTTTGCATTCAAATGCATTTCAGTGAATATTTGTGTTAAAATATGCATAGCTGACACTGTAAGGCTTTTTTATCTCAGAGTTGCCATGGGATAAGAAGTGTATAAACATAGTGGTATACATTAGATGCTTGTTAACAGTATATATTAACAGGCATGCTTCTAGCCACCTTATTCAGAATCTACATTTAACAGGATTTTTAGGTACTTCATATATCTAATGAGTAACAGAAAAGCTTGCACAGAGCTTTCTATGTCTTCATATTCTTAGAAGAAAAACAGAATATGTGTTCAAATAAACCAGTGCCCAATATGTGTGACAGAGTCAGCTTATTCACCTGGCATGGGCTTGAAATCAAATATAGTTAATAAGTCCTGGTGATTATTTTGTACATTAAATTGGATATATTATTTTATCTTTTATCTGACTCAGATTTGTCAACTCTTAAAGTGAATTGATGATGACCATTATTCAAAAGTGACTAAGAAATAAGAATGTCTGGGCAGAGGTGGTTCACACCTTTAATCCCAGCACTTGGGAGTCAGATACAGAAGGATCTCTATGGGTTCAAGGCCATCCAGGTCTACAGAGTTCCAGGACAGATAGAGTTACAACAGAGAAACCCTGTCTCAAGAACATTAATAATAATAATAATAATAATAATAATAATAATAATAATAATAGAATTAAGAATGATTCAGTGATCTATAGCAGAGTACCCACAACAAAATAAACACTAATCAAATAATGATGACTATTATGTAAGTGAAAATTTCACTGTTGTAAATTGATACACTGCTATTCTTTATTGTATAGATAAAATTTCTATATGTGAGCTCACAAATACATAAGAAAAGGGACACTTAACTCTGATCATGACTTTCAACTATAGTTTCTATATGTTTCACACAAATACACATTATTTGGTATTCAAGGAGTTTATGTGCCACTACAGAACAGAACATCAATCATGCAATTAGACATGACTGTCAGCCTAGCCTGATCGTCAGTTTAGACAGATCTCTATGCAAATTCAGTAAGAGTAGCAACAAGGAAGATTGTCTAGATTTTGATTACTGATTTTATTGTTCATAAAAACTTTAAAACCAAATTCTTTTCAAAATAAGCAAGCTGTCTTTTACAGAGCGTTGATCTTGCAATTAAATTGAAATGGGTATGGCTTTCTATTGTTGACAGTATGGTGAGGCTTTACAAAAGACATGAAATTAAAGGGGCAAATCTTTCACCTTAGAACTCACTCCATTTGTCAATCTAAATTCTTTCTCTGTAAAGCATAGAATTCTGTATATTACACATTGCTGGGCTGAAGAAGTTGTACTAAATACAATCATTTTGTTAAACTTGCGGTCAGCATCAGTGATAACATGCTGTGCTTACTTGTGATATACCCTCAAGAACAACCTGCTTCCACAGAAAGAATGGAGCAAAGTAGAGTCTGACCTGAACTGATGAGAGTGAGTACTCCTAACCAATAGTGATTTCATTGTGATATCAGTTAAATTTCTCATTAATAGTACCATGCTTAGGGCCCACTGCAGAACTGAGACAAGATAAAGCAATAGAGCTCACCCAGAGAGACACAGCAAGTGTTATTCACTATTCTGAACCCTTTCCTCCTTTTGCAAATCTCTGTTTAACTAAAGTGATAGAATCTTCAAAGAACAGTAGACAGTTGCAAGGAGACCAGACAAAACTATACCAACAAGGTCTTAGGGCTTTCTCACCAAATCCTAAATCCTGCACAGCTTCATAACTTACACGTTATCACCTGGCTCAGGCTCTGCATTTTATCCATTATTCTGGATTCCTCTGCCATTTGCTTTTCTGCAATTGAGGAATAAGTTATAAGAGGAGATGTTTCTAGTTGATCAAGAGTGAAGCTTTTCCTGCAGGCAGGTGTTGAACTATGGAAACCTTTTGATTTTGGAATTTCATAAATGCCATAAAGAAGGGAATTACAATTTGCATTCAGATGGAAACCAGTGGATTGCAATATTACAGAGTTATATATATACGAGTCTCTTACCTAGTGACTTATAAACAGTTTGGCAGACTGGGAATAAAAACTAATTACATAAGTGAAACAAAAATAAAAGTCTTATATATAAATTCACATTTTCACTAAAGTGACATGGAAATCTTAAAGTTAAATCTTTTCTTCTTATTTAATCATGAACTAATTTGAACAACCAAAATAATTTTTTAAACAAAATTCATGTGCATGGGTGTTTCACATGCATGCATAACAAATGACTGCAGTGTCCATAGGGGCCAGAACAGAGTGTCAGCTCTTCTGGAACTAGAGTTACACAAGGTTGTCTGCCATCATGTGAGTGCTGACAATCAAACCCTAGTCCTCTGGAAGAGCAGTCAATGCTCCCAACTGATGTACCACCTCCACGGATCTCCTGTGAACAATACTGTAATCATATACTTTCAGGTGTCTGGTTTCTTTTTGTTTCCTCGAATCTTTTCTTAGTTTTGAAAACTCTTAGATTGGGTACGGTCAGTGTTACTTCCATTGTTTTTGTTACTCTTTGTTCTAGAATTTGACATAGGATCTTCCTTGGAACTCACTGGCTCTGCTTAACTGGCAGGTCAGTGAGCTCTGAGGACCAACTTGTCTCCACCACCAAAGCACTGAGTGACAGACATGTGCTGCCATGTGAAGCTTTTATGTGGGTCCTGGTGGGTGGAACTCAGGTCTTCATGCTTGCATAACAAGTGCATTACCAATTCAGCCATTTTCCAAGCCTCTGCTTTAGCACTACTAAAAAAGTCAAGGGATTAACTAATCTAAATGGCCAAGGTATTAATTAATTTAAATTATGGATGAGACAAAATGTCTTAATGATACAATATTACTGGTAGATAACTACATGCATGATTCAGAGCATGTTTTTCAAAGGTAATATTTTGTAAATGTAGTTGATTCTGTGGGGCATTTTAACTTATTCTAAATGGATACGTTATTTCAATATGGTAGATTGCCTCGTTGGACTTAGTAGGCAGTTCAAAATTTGATGTAAGTAGGATAAATTGGCAAGAGGTATGTTCTTTTTGAGTTCTTGGAACTGTATAATTATAATTAATTATGTCCTAACCTGAACATATTAAGTAGATAATGTATTTTTGCCATATATATATATATATATAAATTAATTACATATTTGTGAATTCTCATTTTCCTTTAATTCAATCTTTCTATATCATCTATCATATATCTATCACCTATCTATCTATCTATCTATCTACCTATCTATCATCTATCTATTTGTCTATCTTTTCCTGCCTTGGTTTTATTCCTTTAGTTGTGATAAAAAAAAAAGTCATACAAAAGAAACTTATTGGAGAAAATATGTATTTTAGATCACAATTCTAGTTTGCCATTCATTGTTATGAGAAAGTAGAGGCAGCAAGAGCTTGAAGCAGCTACTCATGTTACATCTAGTCTCCAGAAGAGTCATTAAGTAAATCACACATATACTAGCTCTTCTTAAAGTGCAGGGCCTGAACTCAGGGAATATTAATGCCCATTTATTTTTCCTTTTTAGCTGTAAATGATCAACACAACCTCAATAGACATGCCCATAGTATAACCTAATCTAGACAATTCTTCAAGGAGAGTCTCCTCCTACCCAGAAATCAAGTAAACAATTAAAACTATCATATTATCTATTTATTTTTATTAAGGGTAGGACTGAATGTGTGATCTAATTTCTGTTAGGCAAGCACTCCAACACTGGGCTAAGTTCATGGCCCTTTTATAAAAGATAAATTAAATTAAATCAGTTTTCCTTTATTGTTTTAGATTTTAAGATAGGTTCTCATTAAATCACCCACACTGCCCTTGAACCCAAACAGGAAGGCCTGGAAATTGGGATCCTTCAGTCACAGCCTCCCAAACACCTGGGATTACAGTTTTGCATCACACTTCTCAGCCCTGGATTTGATATTAATTTGACTTCACTGTTACGAAAATATATTTAATAATTTTCAACTGCTTAAAATATTTTTGTCATTACACCTAACATAACACTGGTTACTCTTAGTAATTAGTATAAGTCTTTGTTCATTTCTCCCTTATTTTTCCTATTTTGAACATCAAGACAATATTGACTAGAATTTGCATTGTCACCCTTTTATGGGGGGAATGTTTTCAGATCACCTTTAATTATGACATTGGCTATAAGTTTAATGCATATGATCATTATGATCTTTAGAATGTTCTCCTCTATTCTTGGCTTGCTAAGAGCTTCAATTGTGGATGTTGTTTTGCTGTTCTTTTAAACTATTAAGCGATGCTTTCTGCTAGTCAATGTTCTTTTTTGCAGTGGTTGAGATGATTGTGTGCTCATTTTTCCTTGTCTCTGTTAATGCAGCACATTACATTTGTTCATTGACGTATTATGATGAACATTCTTGTATGCCACTGATGATTCTATTTTGGTATCTAGTCTCTTTAGTTCTGGAGCTGGTTTTCTAGTGCTTTGCTAAGTATGTTTCATCTAACTGCAGATACTACTCTGTGATCTTCTTGTGACATTTTTTGCCTGGGGTAATTGCTAAGGTATGTTAAACTCAAGCAAAATTTAAAAAACAATCTCTTATTTACTTAGAAGAAGTTTTGCCTTATTTAGGTTTGCTTTGTTATGCTTTGAACTTTTTAATTATTAAATGTGCCAAGGAATTTATTGAGTTTGGCTCTCTCTTCGACTTAATGTGTATGTACTCACAGGTATAAATCTCCCTCTGTTTGTTGGTTTTACTACCTGCTGATGCTCTTTCTATATTTTGTTTTATTTCCACTGTCTTACTGTTACCAAAGAAGACACTTTGTATGATTTCACTCTTGAAACATCATTGGAAACTCGGTTTTCAGACTAGTATACTGTCTGATATAAAGATTTCCCCATGTGCATTTAAGATTGTGAGTTCTTTGTTATAGGTAAAAGGATATCATTTATGTGGTTGATGTAAAAGGATTTTCAGGTTCCTTTGTTTCTCATTGATTTCCTGTCTACTTCTACTACAAATTAGTTACAGTGTTACTCTATTGTAATTATAGAAATAGACATTATACTTTGTTTCATTTGATGTTGCTTCTTATATTTCATGGTTGCGTTTTAAGTCAATATGTTTACATCTGTTAAAGGTCCTTGGTAATCTGGGCCTTCTGATAGTATTAAACATGCTTCTTGCTGTTTTTTAATTTTTGACTTATGGCCTTTTTGCTGCTATTACTATAAAAACAAAGTTGTCATTTAGTTACCGCTGGTATTTTTCTGTCACATTCCACATACTTCTCATATCTAAAGTGAGTCTCTTGCAGTTGCGCATATATTATCAAAGATATTCCTCCTGTCCTTGTCTTCAAGGAGAGAATTTAACATGCTACATTAGAAGTAACCACGTTCGGTTTTCTTTGTTTTTCTGTTTTCTGTTTTCTCTTGTTAGTTGCTCTGTTAATGTGTAATTTTGTGCTTAATTAACAGTTTTAATCATATGTCAAGGTGCTTATCTTCTCATTTCATTTTGTATATATTTTGTATTTTCTTTTTATATATTCAAGGAATCTGCAGAGATTTTCATAGGTCAAATAAACCAACAAGCTTGGACAGTCTGTCCTACTTTCTTCTTATCCTGAAAGCTGCAAAGGTTCATACATCAAGTATGGGGCTAGAGTGCTTTCAAGCATCACAAAGCAATCCTACAATGCTCTAGGGTCCTTCTCCCGATTAAGTGTTTGTTTGGCTACTATAGATCCAAAACTATCTTCTAGCGTATCTGGGAGGCTAACTCTGACAGCTTATCCATGCTGTCCTAGGCTTGGAAGGAGGCATAGACTTCTGAGTCCCTGTCTATGCCATTTTTACTGACATCACCTCTCTGGTGCTTTTCCTACTGCTACCAGATTTGGCTTATGTGTCTAGAACACTTTAAAATTTTCTACTCATGAATGAGATGAGTTTTTTTAAATCTGTATTCCTGCACAATCTAATAGTTTTACTGTACAGTACAGATCCTATCTGTTTATCACATTAAGATAATTGTATGAGTGCCACAAATATAACAGATCAGAAACAGTTGCTATTGTGTTCTGTAACTGGCATCTTCTGTTTGCAACTAAGAGATTGTGTCAATATTGTTTAGAATTCCTCATTCATACTATCTAACAAATCACTTCAACCTCAGGAGAACAAAAGAGAGAGCTATTACTTTCGTAATACTTGGCAGTTTATCTAGCACTTTGTGTTCATTTGTGCTAAAATGACTTACATGTGTGGTTATCAGCTGGCTATTGATCAATTCATGGAGACCTCACTTACCTACAAAATTTGGCTCCACTCCTTGTGGTTATAGATATATTCTCATAGAAGTAGTTGAGGAAAAATAGTGAAGCAAAACTTGCAAGCATGTTATTAAGTATTACGATGCTTATCTGCTCACATCTTCTGGACGAAGTAAAATCCTAAGGACAGGTAAAGATTCAAGAACTGAATGTGCAGGCCCAAAGAACTGCAAACTCATATGTCAAAGGCTAAGGGTAAATGGTGGAGGAAAAAAATCAGGCTTGGGTGATGCACTGTAGCTAAATGGCAGAGCATTTTCTAATACATAGGGGGCACTGAGTTCAATTCTGGGGTTAGCACAAAACAAACAAGACAACCTGGGTTCGTAAATGGCACAGATTTATTTAGGACAATAGTCAAGATGGGTATATGTAATGATAATATTATTTACTTAAATCAGTGTTTATATGACTTTTCTCGTTTTTAATTTGTTTTTGTTTGTTTTGAGATAGGATCTCAGATGGTCCAAAAAAGATTGAATTCTCTATATAGTCCTACATAATCTTGATCTCCTAATCCTCCTTCCTATACACAACTGCTTAGATAACTGGTATTCACCAGCAGGCTGAGCTGTGAAACTAGTTTTTGTTTCAGATAAGCCCAAGCGCTTAAGAGTGATAATGACACTGTCGTAGAAGAGTGTCTAGATCGTTTAATAGCACTGACAGAGCAAAGGTAGGAGAAAAAGGAGGAAAGTTCTTACACTAGTTATCAATAAGAGATTATTCACAAATATTTCAAATCAATTACATGCTGGTCAATGAGAAAGCCTTTATTTTTCTGGCATAGTAAGCAAATAAGTCTTTTAAAGTTACTAAATTAAACTAACAGAGCTCAAAAGATGTGCATTAAACACAGAATTCATCTCTTATTCTTTGATGTATTTACATTGTATGAGAATAATTATCAAGTCAAGCAGCAGTTTAAGGTCATATTTGAGGGGGCCTTTGAATTTCAAAATGTAGTCAGTCTCTCACTCAGAAATGTCTAATGTTATTTATAATTTTCTTTAAAATATCTATCAGAATGCACTTCTCTTCATTGAAGTCTTCAGGAATGTTTCCAACCTCATAAACCTCATATATATTTACCTCATAAAAATATATAATAATATATAATATTTTATATTAATATATATTATATGATATATATTTGCTATACATATTATATATGTATATAATGAAAAAAGCAAGAAATATATATAATTATATATAATAAATATATAGTATTTAAATAAAAGTAATTATATAACTATATATTTATATTTTATAATTATTTAAAATTATATGTAATGATATACGATATATAAATATATCATAGTTATATATATTTCATATAATATATTTTAAAATATGCATATTTATATAAATATATGCTATATATACAATAATATGTAATGATGTATATCTACTTTATATATCAAAATTTATACACACAGATATCTTCATTTTCCTCTGTTTGACCTAGCTTATCTTTGTTCGGTTTATATCCCAATTTTCATCTTGTATTATAAGGCAAATGACAAAGTGAACTACTAGAGGAAACTTTAGTATCTTTGGCTCTACCTGCCCATTGCCTGTTTATCTAAATAATGTTTTACTTGAACAAAGCCATACACAACTTTTTGTGCATTTCAGAATATGTGGTACTTATTGATGTTTCCATGGTGAATTCAATAGTGGCTATAGAAATCATTATAGTACTTGTGGACATTAAAATGGGTCAATCCCCAAACCTGGAATTTGATTCTCAAGACTCATGTGGTAAAAGCAGAGAACCAATTCCTATAAGTTGTCTTCTAGATTCTACATATGCACTGATGTATGGAATGTCCTCTAGCTACCTCATATGTCCACATGCATACAAACACACATGCATACACAATAAATAAACAAAACTATAATTTTAAAAAGAGTCCATGTAAAACAGAAGTCCATGAAGAAGCATTTATAATCATTCTCATCCTTTACCAATTCCTGTACTAGAGTGTATATTATTCAACACAATAGATTTAGTGAGTATGAAAACACTGGATAAATAATTTTCTCAGGTGCAAATCTACATGATTATTTATAGTGAATTTATTCTCTTATTTGTAATTAACCTGGGAGTACCTTGACCAGGGATGCCACTCAAATTCACAGTATCTCTAGTCAAATTATTGCCAATTGAAAAATTATGAGCAGTTATGCTTGCATTCGAGATATTATCAGGCTTCATGGTGGTTTGGTAGAGAAAGCGTGGTAAATTCTCATGGCACCAGAGAAGGCATTTTGACAATTTCCTATTAGTAGACATAAACCAATTCTTCAAAATTTGTCTGCTGATCCTCTGCCCATGTGCTGCCCAGGCAATGCTGAGTGACTATAAATCATAGTGACACAGTGCACTCACCCATAAGACCTAATGTAAGGATAGTCTCTTAAAGCACATTCCATTCAGCCTTATCATACACAGCACCTTGGGGCACAGTGACAACTCTAGGACCATTCCATCCTGTTATCAGTTATAAGTGAATGATTTTTCAAATGCAAAATTCTATGCTCAAAAGACTAAGGTAAAACCTGCACGTTTGGGGATATTTTAAGATTAATAGTCAGCTTTATAGACGATGCAGATATAGTTCAGGATCATTACCTTTGCAGTCATATCTAGAACCTCCAATATGTAAGAGGAAAATTCAACCTCATATTAAATTCCTGCAATACACATTCACCCTAGTTGACCACAAACAGGGTGCAGAAGCTTCTCCATTAATTTTTCTTACAGTTGCATACATCAAAAACATCTTTCTAGTGCTTAAAGAAGTAGCAAAATAGATCTGTACGTATTTTGAAAAAAAATCAGAGAACTAACTTATGCATATGTCAGTGTTTTAGAGATAGACAAGCTCTCAAAGAGTGACTAGTGATACCTCTACATTTTAATAGAGAAAGAAAAGCGTAAAATGAGTTGACCAATATTGGATTGCTAGCCTACTGGGCAGACTCCAGTGAGAAACTTTTTTAGTTGTTAATAAGAAGACTTCATTTACCTGCTTTCATATGGTATTATACCACAAAGAAAATTGCAACCATTTTCACATTTTGTGATGAGAATTGGATAAGATTTCAGAGTCTGATGGAGAGAGAAAAGCACCCTTAGAAAGGTGTCTGCCTCGCAGATGGCAGACAACAGAATTGAAGATTAGCATTGAGATTTATCTGCCCCCATCATACTGCAGGTGAGGGCTTGAGTACCTTCTCCAGTGCTCTCTTCATTGACTCCCACTGAGGCTGCTAGTTTCTGCATGAAAGCTTATATCAACAATTTTCATTCCAGAGACAATCAGATGGTGTGTGTTGCAACTAAATGGCCACAGGGTACAATTAATTGCAGTATGCACTTATTTAGATGTTGTGAAAATTAAGAGATAATTATGTGTCACTAAAATTATCTGAACACATCATCAATTACTTTCAACTCCACAGTTGGCGGTAACACTGCCCTACAGAGAAATACAATGTGAAAAGAAACCATCGTTTTTTTGTGTTTTTTTTTTTTTTTTTTCAGAACTGTTCATTATCTACGCATGGAAATGGCATACCTTCCTTAGATTGTAGGCACCCTTACTTGCAATTTGTATTCTTACTTGGGGCACGGAAATGTCTTAAGGTCATCTAATGTGATCATCTAACTTCTTCATTCCCCATGACTTCTATGCCTAGATGACACCTTTAGTCTACAGTAACCAACTTTGGACAATATTTTGTTGAGGGGCAGCAACTATCAAACTTGTCAAAACAAGTATCAAGGAAGATGTAAATGAATATAAATATAAAGCCTTTCACCTCAACATAATGGATACTGTTCCAACAACTACCTGGAACTTTCCCACGCAGTGTGTCATGTGCCATTTCTCTGACTTGCCCTTTTTTTTGTCTCATCTTTTTTATGTATCCTGTAGATTTGAAATAATCCACACGGAGCATGGTAAAATGAAAGGAAGATTCTTGAAGACAAAACATTTTAAGAGTTAACTAAATGACTAAAATAAACCAGTTAACATGCTTCTCAAGACTACCATTATTTTTTCAAACAGTTCACTTTCTATGTAGTACATAAAGACGTCCATAAGTGAGTGACTCATTCTAGACATTAGTTTATTATATTCTTAACTTGGATCAGTGTTAGTAACATTTTCTGGGTAGGGTTTGGGTGGGGAGGCTGAATGGTGTGTGTGTGTGTGTGTGTGTGTGTTCCCATGCTCACTGGTGCACACATGCTTGTGTGCACACAGGTGCATATTGACATGAATTCATTTTAGGGAGGAGTAGATTTTTTAAAAATTTTAGTGTATTTTTCTTCTTTCTTATAATACATATCAATATCCCTCCTGCCCTCCCTCCATTTCTTCCAGCTCCCTTCATCCTTCTCTTCCTGTTATATGTCCTCTCCATCCCCACCCACTCATCCCCCACTACACTCCCTCACCTCCCCACCCCCACCCCCAACTGCTTTTCCCCATAGAAGAAGCAGTCCTCCCAGGGGCACTGCTCAAACAGGATACAATAAATGGGACACTATTTTTGATCAAAGTAACTTGGCTGAAGTGGCCAAGTTAGATGTTTTTGTAGTTAGATGTGATTTTGAAAATTAACCTCAGATCAGATGGACAGATTTTGTTTGGTTTCTGTGACAGATGTTACTCTGTGACTTTTAAGGAAAGGGCGAATATACCTGCTTGTGCATCACAGAGAGAGGCTTATAACAGTGTAGGTGCCAGTCATGCTACCTCCCCCAGAGAAACCACTTTAGAAAGGTATGTCTGTATAGATTTCTCTCATTTCCTTTGTGTTCCTTTTGTCCTCTTTCCACAACAGATTAGACATACAGCTAGAAGCCTTAATGGATTAACTATTAACAAAATGATCAGTTCTCAGGAGGTTACTTTATGTCACACTATCTTGTTTGTGTAATATACTAGATAAGTTAAAAAAATAAAATGGAAAAGGAGAAACAAAAGGACTGGGAAAACTTTAAAGAGAATTCTGAGTAGAAAAATTTACGGGAGAAAATTATGCTGTTGTCTGGAAAGATATAAGAAAAAACAGTCATTCAAATCAATAATAAACAAAGGAACAATTAATAAAAACAGTTTTGCCTGTTATTCTTGAACTTCTGATATACTCTAATCTCTAAATCTCTGGGAACAAAAATAAGTACAAGTTTCCTAAATCAATATTCCCATATCCCTGTGATCTGGTCAGAATGCATTGGCTTCAACAATTACATGCTTCTGTCAAGTAAGAATCAGCCTTTGAAGGCTGTGATACCCAGGTGAATTCTCTCCTTCTCTTCCCTGTTACAAGGGGAGTAACACCAGGCTCACAGAGTGCGTGACTCTCAGACAAGCATGACTCACTTCACTGTCCAGAGACACTGTACTCCTCTTTTGAGTAATTCTGATGGAGTGGTAATAATCAACTCTCTTTTCTTCATTATTACATTTCTGAATATTTGTCTATTACTCTTTTCAAAATATGTCTCATGATTTCATAAGTGAAAGGCCATGTAGAATCTAAGGAAAAAGGGAAACACTTCTTCAAGAGACAACAATATGAAATTCTGCAACCAGAATTAGCCTTGCCTATGAAACAATAAAGCTCTTAATATTGCTGTGTGTTGTATTAGTTCTGCGATGCAGTTTTAAAAAATGTCTCTGTGAAAACTGTCAAGGTAAAAAACAAGCAAACTAATGTTTTACTTCCTCAAGAACGATATTAATGGTCCAAGACTGGTTTAAACAGTAATCGTTCTGCTTTGTTTGAGTTCTTCTACAGGATTCTACTTTTTTTTTAATGTATTGTAATTATGTTAGAACCTTGATGAAGAGAGCTAGAATAAATCTTAGATATTATTTACCTAATATTATAGAGTTAGTAAATTAATAACAATGTTCTGTGAATACTTCCCAGCCTACAGTTTCTGTTTTCTCCCCATGCTCCCTTAATCAGGATTCATTTACCCTGATTGCAAGACTCTTGGTATTTCCATTCCTCCAGATTAGGCTTGCTTCACCAAGCAGTTTACAGTCTTTGAAAACAGATCCTTTGTCTCACTAAAATGTGCACCTTCAGAATCTACCCGATAGCTAACAAATAATCAAATTTTGACAAAGAATGCAATTAAGAGACTCCAATTTATAACATATGTTTTTGTCTAATACCTCCCTGTTTCCATCTGTAGAACAACCCACTCATTGAATTACTTAAATCCAAGTTGAGCTGAGGAATACATGAGGCTTTAAAATATTCATTACTCTTTCATCAATCAGCAAATTACTTTAATCTTTGATATTTTTATAACCCTCTTTTTTAGAAAATCACATCAAATAAAGTGATCAAAACAAAATGGTAACTAATTGCTATCATTTTTCCATGTTAATAAGGTTTAGATATACTTAAAGTCATTTTATTGTTAAGAAATATAAAACAATTTTCAAAATGAAGTTCTTCTACTCAGTTTCACAAGAAACACAATTAATACATTCTTGATCTTTAACTTTCAAAAATACAGTAAAATATATTCTTCAAGTAGTTATTTAATGTAAATTTTGCATATCATTGAACACAATTTGAATGTTTTAGTGTATTATTTAAGTTTATTTTAAATGCATGTGAATGAAAAAGGAATTCTATCATTCTTCCTCATCCTTTTCCTCCCTTCAGCTCCTCTCAAATACTCTTACTCCAAGCCCCAAAGCCACTCCCACTCTCAAACTAATAGCTTATTTTTCTCTGGTTATTATTGTTATATAAATATATGCATATTTACATGCACACATAAATGTATGCAAAATAATATAAATCGAACAATCTTTGTATTTTTTTTTCAGGGAAGAGGGAATAGAAAGACTATAAGAGCTAGAATACCAGGAATTCTGTGGTAAAACAGTCTCTCCTAGAAATGGCTGTGTTATTTAAAGTTTAATAATAAAAACTATTTATAAGTGCTCTCAGTTTTTATTTTTTTGAAAAAATTCTCATACAATATTTTTTCATCATATTCTTTTCCTTTCCCCAACTCCTCCCAGATTCCCCTGAGCCCAACTTCGCGTTCTTTTTCCTCTTTTAAAAACAAATGAACAAATAAGCACAAACACAAAACAAAATAAAAAGTCCATGGACTCTGTTTTGTGCTGGCCAACTGTCTCTGAGCATAGATCTTTTTTTCTGGAGTGATTGATACACCCAGTGTCACTCCATTGAAGAAAACTTATTTTCTCTCTCCTGGAACCTATCAATTGCAAATAGCTCCTTGGTTAGAGGTAGGACTTTTTGCACACTTTCCCTTCTTCCTGCTGTGATTTTTGTCTGTAGTTGTCTAGTTACCTAAAATGGAGTGAATGAAAAAGAATCATTGTCTATATCTTTTGTTAAAGGAAGCCAGAATACTTCAAGAAATGTTGAATTTCCTGTATGTGGGAAATGCACAAAATGCCATTCCTTTACCTGTCCACTTTTCACTTCTTGTGGACTGAGATTCTACTGATAGTACTCAGGACTCTCCTCAACTAAAGACCATGCACTCCATGTGTGAACATTAGTAGTACAAGATCAGCACTGGATCTTGTACACAGCTATGAAGAACATTGCTTATTTTCCAGCTGTATGAACAGCCCCTTAACTTCTTAACTTCTGCTTGATTAGTGGGCCAGAGTGTGTTCACTGAAGGAGAATACAGGATCAAAGCAGAGGTTTTCATCATTTCCATAATGTTCTATTGTAGAGGAACATTTAATTTTTTAATCCAGCATCATGGCTGCTCTAGCAAAAGATCACATTGAAAAGCCTGTGTGATAGTTAGGAAGGGATCACATCCAAAGACTTGTATGAAGGGATTGCATTCAGAGGCCTGTGTGATCCAGATGGAATGCAGAAAGAATATTTAGTCAGACTAATCCTGTCCTCTGTGCTAATGCTAAGAGAAACGGATTTCTGTGGTTAAAGCAAAGAAGTTCACACCTTTAATCCCAACTCAGAAGAAAGAGGTGGCACGTGCCTTTAATCTAAGCACCGGAAGCAGATAGCAGAGCTCAGTAGAGAGAACCAGAAAATAGAAACAGAGTGTAGCAAGAGAGCTAGTTCAGTCAGGAAGTTTGGGTGCAATCAGTTCATAGATAGTTCAGTTTAAGAGAAGCAGAGAAGAGCAGAGCCAGTCCAGAATAAGCTAAGAAATTTTAGCAGAGAGTCAGAAGCAGACTGTTTATGATTTACAGTTGGATGTTCAGAAGACAGCTAGTTAGAGTGAACTCAGTCTCAGAGTCTGAAATGATCCAGGTTTAGGTTTGCAAATTAGATTGTACAGAAACTGAAGCCTTCTAGGTCTTTGCTTGCATTTCTGAAGAATAAATTGTACAGAGGCTGAAGCCTTCCAGTTCTAGGTATAAGACTAGAATGTATGGAGGCTGAAACTCTCTAGGACCAGGGTTGAACTAGCCAAAAAATAAACTGTCCTCTGCCATAAACCCATGAGAATAATTAATCAATGCATATATCTGTGTCTACGTTCTATTTAGAATTATGAATCTAGAATTTGTAATGACTTATAGATTGAAAGAAAGGAAATGAGGAGGTAAGTTAACTGTATTCATTTGATGAAAATAGCCACACCTCTTGTGACTTGTTATATGGTTCATTCTACAGCTCCATTCCTATTCAACTTTTAGGTGAAGGCAATTTGCAAAGACAGATTTGATTTTATATGCTCGAGACCAGTTGTTTCCATGACATGAAGAAATATTCACTTCTGTAGACAGTTTCCCAGTATCCGTCTTCCTCATTTCTGTGAAAACCAAACATGTACTCTATTTGAGTCTAACTTTACAGTGTCTAATTTCAACAAGGCCCACAAACTGGAATTTTATAATCTTGTCCACCAAATTGATTGCTTCATGGTTTTCTAATTTCTAGATGTATTTGTTGGTACTTTCAGAGGCACATTTGATCTTCTCCTTCATTGCTGTTGTGATCTTTTATATTCAGTAACTAACTACAACCTAGTTTGATATTATATGGCAGATGTGCATTTATAGTGTGTATGTATGTGTGTGTGTGAGAGAGAGAGAGAGAGACAGAGACAGAGACAGAGACAGAGATTGACAGAGAGAGAGAAAGTGTTCAAATGTATATTGGTGAATGTGTTTGGGCATGCAAGTGTGTACATGAGCATTTGGAATTACTTCCATCAGTCCTCAGCTTATATATTGAAGTCAAATTTCCCACTTGAATGACTGAAAGGTAGTCTAGCTAGTTAACTTGCTTTGGGAATCCCCTGTCCTACCTTCCATGTGTTGAGAATATAGTCAGTACACCATACCCAGGCAGCAGTTTTGTGGATCCTGCAGATTGGAACTCTTGTCTTCATGCTTGTACTATAAGCACTTTATCTGCTCAGCCATCTCCTCAGGTTTTATGTAATAATTCCATTTTCAGCTCTCACTGCATTCATTGTAGAGTTCATCTTTATTCTGCTCTATTATACTTAATTTCCTCTAACACTATAATATCAGAATAAGTTGCCCTTCTCTTCATAAAATACAGGATAGATATCATGACCTCCTTCCTCATGATTTTTTCCATGTCAAATCATTGCCTGCAGAATAAAATTTTAAGCACTTTAAAGGTTTTCAGTATACAGTAATATCTAGCTAATTTCCTACCCTATGACTTAGGCCATGTAAAAAACAAGCAAACAAAATAGAATTTTTTTCTTGAAGTCTTCAAAATAGTCCTGTATAAATTTTATTTTTAATGTGATTTTAATTAAAATAGAATGGCATTATTTTTCTTTTCTTTTTCTTCTTCCATGATTTCCAAATTATGCTTTCTCAAACCTCTCCTGTTCCTCTAAAAGTAAATAACCCATTTTTCTTTTGTTATCCTTGTTCCATGAGTATATATACCTGTATATATGTAAAAATGTTTAAATATAATTTGCTGTGTCTAATTTTGTTGATGGTGTGTATATTGTTTCAAGACTGGCCAATCTGAATTGGACAACCAACATAGGGGCTCAGTCGTGGGAAAGGCTAATTCTCCAGTCATTATTTGCCTTTAGTTCCTTATCTAGTGTGGGGTCCTGAGAAATTTTCCCTTTAATGTTGACATATCCATTGATATTGTCATTGTTCTTTTCTTGTTTATGCAGCCACTTTTAGGAGAGACAGTTTCACAGTGACTTCCTGGTCATCTGACTCTCATAGTGTTTCAGTCTCTTCCAGGTTGTTCCCTTTGCCATAGATGCAGAAGCTGAGGTGTAGATGTATCCATTGAAGCCGGGTTCCCACAAACACTTGATTTCTGCATTATGTCTTGTTCTGTTTCTTGGAGGTGGTCTGTGCTTGATGTAAAGAGAAGCTTCTTTGATGAGGGGTGGTAGTTACACTTATATCAGAGTTAGGCACCATGGATAAGAGAGAACATGAGACATTTTCTTTCTGAGAGTTACCTAACTTAGTATAGTCTTTTCTAGGTCTTGCAAATTTCATGACTTCATTTTTCTTTATAGCTGACCAGTATTCCATTGTTTGTATACACTACATTTTCATTACCACTCGTCTGTTGAAGTATATTAGCTGTGTTTTAATATGTATAGACTCAATTATTAGTTCAAGCAAAACAGCATTTGCCAAGTCTGCTCTGACCATCTCTGCATTGTCTTCATCATCTCTTACAAAGCAAATTTTCTTCTGTCTAACAGAGTTTGTTGTATATAAAGGTACAAAATGATTTATTTGTGTGGTGACACAGATCTATACGTTTACCTATATATTTATAAGCTATTCTTTGAATTTACTTTGCTGTGTTATTTCTTCTGCCACATAGACACGTATGCTGCATCTTCGATGTGCTAATTTTCTAACTGAACACTTTACATCCTTTGTGTGGCCAATTTATTTTCCACATTACATGCTATTTTAGACACGAGGACTGGTATGCTAAAATATGTACTAGATTCTGTTAAGACAAATGACATAACAGTAGTGAGGTTACTAAAGTTTCTTCCCCCCCCTAAAAAAAATTCATCTCAGATAAATCCATGCATATTGACTAGAATAGCATTCTGAGAAAATGCTGCAATCTTGTAGCATACACTCACAGCTTTTTAAAAGACTTATTTATTTGTGTCTATCATCTATGTATCTATGTATATATCTATATTTATTTATTTTTATGCATGCATTTGCTTGCCTGAGTTTAAAGCACCATACCGAAGTAACCCATGGAAGCCAGAAGATGGCATCAGATTTCCTGAAATTGGATCAGCAGATTAGTTTAAGGGGTCATGAGGATGATGAGAACTAAACCTGGGTTCTCAACAAGAGCAAGAAGTACTCTTAACTGCTGAGCCACTGAACCAGCTCTCTGAGTGACAGCTTTTAATTAAATATGTCCTAAGAACCTTACAACCATCTTTATTAATAAAGTTTTAAGTATATGAACATAATTATTCTGTGGGTGAACCAGAAGCCTAAAGAATATGTTATTATGCTTTGAAAAGAAATCTTTCTGCATATTTCTTTTATTTTTAAATTAAGTTGTATTTCAGGTCAGGGTGTTGCTTGTAAATAGATATATCTGTGAGATCCAATAGTAAACTTCCTTAGGTAGACCAACTTGTGACAATCAGAATCTTGAGACTCTTAAAAATGCTGAATGAAGCAAATGTGAAGAAATAATAAGTTGTGAAAAATGCAAATGAGATATGTTAGCCTAAGGCCTGGAGTAAATAAAAGCCTAGACATCATTTAAGGGTCAACTCTGGAGTTTCCAAATAATTATATTAGCTGCAAAACAAAGAGTGGCCTCAAAAAATATCATGAAAACAAAATAACTCTAAATGAGGTCCCATACTGGAAAGGGTTTAAATGGAGATCCTCAGAAAAAAAAAATAGCCAAAAATAGTTATAATTTAATTCTTTTCCAGAACCTACAAAACTAAAACTATATGCCAGTAGTTAGAAGTTCTTAAATCATGTTGCAGACCCATTGGTGTAAGTTAAATAAACACATTTCATCTACAGCAATCCATTACCCCATAGAAGATTTCTATCTGACAAAGATATTCGTAAAATCTTGACATGACGTCTATGTTTGAAAGGTCATCAGAAACATTTTGGCTTAAGGTTTCTAGACATAGAAATTCCATTTGGCACCAGATTTGCAGTTACTGTTTACATAGTATCTAAGTGTTGCACCACCTATATGACTTCTGCACCAGACTGCACCTACTTCTGTTTAGCTTGTGTTTGACCCAAGAGATCTATATGGATAGAGATAATATATTAGTTCCTGGTAGAAGGTCAATTTATACCATTATCTCCATTGTTATTTGGCCTTTGTTACCAACTGCACTTGATTATTGTTAATATACTCATGTACAAAATAGTAATATAGATAAACATTAAAATGCAACTATGCAGTCTGATCATTTATTTTATTTATTATGGAGTCTACATTTATTTAATAATTCAATGTTTATAGTCTAAAATTAGAATAATTATTTTCACATCAAGTGAATAAAACTTCATTTTTCCATCATGAATATGTGTCAAGCTTCCACTTGCATTAAAATCTTGTTTTATGTAGGAATAATATTAATTTCAAATATGCCAGATGTTTATAAGAAAGCCATCGGTAGGTATATAATAATCCAATGAACAAGAAGAAATGAGTACTTTGATTATAATTATTAATTCTACAATTTCTATATGAAGCTCACAGATCTATGTTTTCTCTGACTTTGTGGGTTTTTTGATAATATTTTATTAATAATTTGAGTTTCATACAATGTCTCTCGATAACACCCTCTTTCCATTCCTCCCTGGTCTACCCTTCAACCCCTGTGCCCTCAAAAAATATAAAAGAAAATTAAGTCCACCTTGTGTTCTGAGACCATGGACCATGGACATCTCCAGGGTTTTTGGAGGCAGCAACTGCTCTAATCATGGAGCTCCACATGGACTATGTTAGCCTGAGATTAAGTGTGACAAAGTTTC
This sequence comes from Cricetomys ansorgei, assembly GCA_026225945.1. Taxonomy (NCBI): domain Eukaryota; kingdom Metazoa; phylum Chordata; class Mammalia; order Rodentia; family Nesomyidae; genus Cricetomys; species Cricetomys ansorgei. The sequence goes on from JAMJFZ010001995.1 coordinate 44,514, forward strand.
TCCTGAAGCTGAGCTTCACTGCCCAAACCCACAGATACTTGCACATCATGCAGACACATGGGTGTGCTTTTGATACTAATATGTAAGGATTAAGGCTACTGTTCAGCCTATTGAAGCCCTGCAGATTTGGGAACTCTTGAATCACAAAACAGAAAGGAACTCTAAATTGCACTGTGAACAGTGAAGAAGTATCAACAAGTAAGTATAACTCTAACATCAATTCAAAATAATATATTCTTCTTCCTTAATTCCTTTTGGAAGAGATGACTGTAGCCCCAGGCTGGGAATGTGGGTGTTTAAGGAGACATTTGTATAGTATATCCATGTAATTGAAGAATTTGAAAAATGGTAACTAGTGATCAAAGGTAATACAAATAAGAATGTATAGAAGAGGCTATTTTGAGAAACCTTCATAGAGGTGATTTGATTTGAATGGTATCCAGAAAAAAATATCATTTTGATAAATTATGGCAAAGTTAGATATTTTAAAAAACTCAAAACATCAGAAGATAAATTATTTTATTTTACTCACAAAAATAAGAATGACTGAAAATTATGCATATAATCCAATTTAACCACAAGAAATAACAGTCTGATCATAATCTTCTCTGCAATCCTTCTATAAATCCAGTAAGATATTTATGGATGCATGTCTCAGTGGTCCCAGTGAAAACTGAACATTAAGATAAAAGGATAATATTTAGTTAATGCTTTCCTGTTTTATCTAAGTGAGTCCAAGTAGATGAATATGAAGGAGAAATACACTAAACAAAAATAACAATGCCAGATGATTCAGTTCTCCTATTACCTATTCCTATTACCTATGGCATTTCCTTCCCATAGTAAGAATACAGAATCATAGTCAATACAATTTCCTAACACTTTATAATACTTTCTCCTCTCTTTTAGGTTTAGACACAAATTGCAGTTAGCTATATTATTTGTCAAAGGATGCAATCAATTCCTGATGATTTCTCTACCTGCTTTAGAAGTATCTCCATAAGCTTTGCATTGGAATATAAATTGGCCTTCCAAGCACTGCTATTTACTTTACAGCTGAAAAGCAGAAGCCTTCTTTAAATCTAAACTTTTTATAGAGAGCCAGGTTGCATGTGAAAAGCTATCTGCTTTAATATGGTATTTAGCCTTTCTTTCTTCCCTAATGAAAACATTTCTTATTTGGTATGTGGTTCTATATACTTTTAAATCATCATAGTTGTGCAATGCAAAGGCGAATTATGATGAAAAGTCATTTTTCAAGTGATACTTTCTTTTCCTGATTGCTGAGCACTATATGTATTTCAAATATGATAGTTTACACCATTCCCCCTCACAAGAGAATTGAAGCCAGGAAAGATTGAGAGGAGCAATCTGGGTTAATGCTTTGCAATTATAGTTGATGAAGAAATGTGTTGATCAGGAAAAAAATAACCCAGATAATTGCATGTTGGAAGAAAATGAAATCTAAGAAAGTAAAATGAAATTCTGTCTGCAATTTGTCCTTTCCCATATTGACACAACAGCAATGACATGTTAAGGAGAACATCAGAAAAGGTGAATTCCATTCTAGAAGTGCATCTAGATTATAAAAAAATAATGTCTTTATGAAAAGAACCAAACTATGAGTGAAACTGTTGAGGTTGTTATGAACACTAGCTATCACACAGCTGCTCAGAAAATGGAAATGAAATGAATCCTTAAATCACATGTATCAATGAAAACCAAAGAGAAAATCCTATCTCAGGTAATTGCCAGGAACATACTGTCTTGGATTATGAAATGTCAAAATAGGATTGTTGTGCTGTGAAATGAGAAGGTGCTGAAAATATAAAGCACCATTGCCTCACGCAGTTCCATTCTCATCCACAATCTATGACCTGATTTCACAGTGCTGAGAAGGTGATACGTAATGTATATTTTCCTGAATTTGTATTTGGGTTAAATAGAGTTAAAGATTTTTTTTTTAACCTTGCATTGTGTTGGCAGACTATCTCTGGGTGATAAATAAAAGTCATTCATGAGGTAGGAAGATGTCTGGAAAATGTATTAGCTCACATTCTTGAAAGGTAAGAAATGTTTTTCTCAGGAAATAAAAAGTCTTCTACAAAAAGGGTTAGAAATGATTTGGAGTTAATAAGGATTGTAAGGAGCCAGGTTACTGGACCAGTTCAGAACATTGTATAGGTTGTCAAGCTGATAATGGACTCTTGATGAAGAGAATAATGAAGAATTTAACATACCTAAGAAAATAAGCTGCAGAAAGCATTTGTATTTTAAAAGTTGAATATAGAAGCTGATTTTGATACAAAAATTGAGGCATGAATTTTTTTGGTTTGCTAGCTTAGGTGAAATTAAACTAATAATCAAGGTGACATTCAATAGTCTTGTTGTTGTCTCAGGATTTCTCTTGACCTATTATTATTCCAGCACTGAGGCAGAAAATAGTACCCTCACATTGCTGTTCCTGTGTTTAAGTAGAAAATAATGCTATCTCACGAGAATAAGGACGGTGTGTCTGAATAGCAGGAAACATACTCTGAAGACCCAGTTGTGGTCTCAGGATACCGACTAAGAATTTCCTTTAAGGCTGATGATGCTCCTTCCAATTGGAAAACTAGGTCACTACGCATTTAATAACCTTCAGGCTCCTGTGTCTCCATAATTCCTCATCTACTTTTTCCTTCTCAGCTTGTCTTTATTCTTTTTCTAATTCCATCTTCATCTGCCCCGTGAGAGTTCCATAATAAGCACATGTTAAAGAAAATGCTTATACACTGAGAAATGCTCAGTTTGCTACAATATAGAGCACTTCTTCAGTGACTTTCAGTCTATCAAGTCCACACTGCACTTTTTATTGTTGTAAGTTATTTTTTTTTCTTTCTTCCATCTCTTATGTTCTGCTGCTGTAGCTTGCCTCTGTAGTTCCTGTTCACTTTTCTAGGTTTTTCATTCCCAGAATTCCCTCAACTTGTGTTTTCTTTATGGCTTCTATTTCCACTTTCAGATCTCGGAGAGTTCTGTTCATTTCCTTCCACTGTTTGCTTGTTTTTGCCTTGCTTTCTTTCAGGGATTTGCTCCTTTCTTCTGGATAGCTGTGTCCATGTTTAGTGTTTGTTATTGAAGGACAGCTAGGCTCTGGTATTGACATATTGACCTCATTGTGGTTGATTGTATTCTTAGGCTGGTGCTGGGCTTGGGATGATTGTAGATTTAGATGCCAAACTTCTAAGTTTTTCTTTATTGGATGAGTGTTTTGTTCCTTGGTTTCTTTTTCCTCTCTGATCTTCTGTTCTTTGTGGCCCCTTGTCAAGCAGGGAGTTTCTGCACAGCTGGGAACTGGGACACCAAACAAACAGGCTCCCTACCTGTTCTTGCTGGCTGTCTTGGTATGCTCTGCAGCAGAAGAGATATGCCTGAGTTGGTATCTGGGACTTGGGTGGGTGGAGCCAGGGGGTGAAATTTTTCTTTGGATTTGTTTTTTATCATCAATTTATGTCTTTTTGCAATGTATAAAATTAAGTTAATAACATTATATATTAGTTTAATAAATATGCCTGGCTCATTGACCTTATTAATTGCTGAATCAATCATTTGTTGTGTTAAACAATACTCTACTCTCTAGTTCATGTACCTTTCCCGTCATTCTACACACAGCCAATGAAGACATTTATATTATCTGTCTGGCATAGATATATGCCAGACACATTTGACACAAATATATATATATAAATATATATATATATATATATATTTGTGTCAAATGTGTAATAATTAATCAGTGATTATATCCCAGCATAGTAAAATTTAAAAAAAAATTCTAGATTAAAGTCAGGAAACCCGTATTTTAAACTGGCTTTCATGAACCTTAAGAACCATGGAAATGACATTGCTTTTATGGGAATCTAGCTTTGTTCTTTCTTCCATAGTGTAATAAAACCACTTAACTTTTCTAAGACACCCAGATTTAGATGTCACAACAAAACCCACAACAAATCGTAATTAATCATTCCATTATCACATAACTCAAGGGTGCTTTTATATAATAAATTGCAAGTATAATATTATTTCCATCTTTTTGTACTAATTCTAGGCCTACTACTTTTTGAGCAATTAATACAAGAATATAGAAAACTATAAATTAAGTCCACTAGTTTTTCCTCTAGTTTTACAGATTTTCTTGCATTTTACCTATTCTCTCTATTTTATAATTAACCTGTTTGCCCAACAAATTAAGAACGAAATGATGATATACATCCAGGGGAAATATTCAACATTAGTCTTCATAAGAATGTGTGTGTGCACCCTCTAGAACAAAAGATGTCTATCACTACACTACTTACCACCGCCTGGAGATCTGATTAGCATGGTTCTGATACAGTGCCAGGCATCTGATCCTTGTGTTCTACTTTCTGGATTCAGATACTTAAACACATTCCTTTAATCACTGTATTCTTTCATTTATTTTTGCTCAACTCTACCCACACAGATACAGTTGGACAAAATTTAGAAAAACATTTGGAAAGAAGGTGGTGAAAAGACACAGGAAGATTTTGAAGGACACTTTGTCATTTCTCCCATTGTTACTTTTTCACCCAACTGCTGAACTCAAATTCACTGTCTTCCATAAAGCCTATGAAATCCCATGTCAGTCCTTGGGACAGCCAGAAAATGAGTCTAGGGTTACCATTCATTCTACCTAACTGGTTCACATCGTAGCCATTGATGCAGTTCCCTGCTTTTCATCTCTGAATAAAGCCAGCCAATTCTTTGTTAGCTAAGCTCTCCTGGTTGACTGGGTACCACAGTAATATTTCCCAAAGATGCTCAGAGAGGAATTGAAAGGGCTCAGAGTAGGCAAAAGCAAATAAAATCAGTGAGCAGTGACAGATGAGTAATCCCAAGTCTGATTGCTTGCCCATATTTAAATGATGAAATGGAAAATTCTCAACTTCCTTGCAACGCAGCTTCTTTCCTGGGGCCCACAAATCCTAAAGCAGCTGATGAAACCAGTTTAAGAGTGTGACTGCAAATAAAGACACAGAGATAGTTGTAGTTTTGGGAATATTTGATATCTCAACCTTTCTATAAGTTGGCTTTCATTTTTTGAAACCTGTAAACTCTTAAGTTAATTATTTGTATGCATTAGTGCAAGCTAAAACAATGAATAGTAAGATTTTTTTTGATAGTTTACATCTTTGACAAATATGGCAGAACACTCTTATCCCAGTACTAAGGGTTGCTCGGGGAGGTGAATTAAGAATTTGAAGCTAGCCTGCTTTATCAAAGAGGACTCTGTCTCAAAATAAAAACCCAAAGCAAGAGACTAACAAGGTCAAATGTCAAAATGTCAAAATGTATTCAAGATACACACTCAGAAACAGTTGGGCTCAAAATTATTGTAGTTAAGTTCTCATCCAATTCTACTTTGTTTTAAACTTGATTTGAAAAAAATATTAATCTCTGATCACTCGACATTTTTTCAATACTGAGAAACTGTAGCTTGACAGTTATTTAAAATGCTCATTTTTTTTAAGATCAAACAGATCATTTATAAATAATATGTGCATGTGTGTGCATGCATGAGTGAGTGTTTGATTTTAGGAAAAGATTAATCAGCATAATAGTTGGGAAGTGCCATTGTATTCATCGCTCTAAATCTGCCAAGATTAACAGACCACCGTGTTGACCTTATGTTAAATTACCACAAAAGAAACAATAAAATAAGTGACATTATTTTATTTTTTTCCTTCAAATTCCTTTCCAAACTTGCTTCCCAGAAGAAAACATGAATATAAATTTGGTGAATATGATTTAGTTTATCCTTGTGCAACTAACACAAGTGTGACTCCACAAAAACAGAATTTGTTTTGCTTTTTAATGTGAATTCTCTGCCACCCGAAGTACAGGTTCCTGATGATGGCTTATTCTTCCTTTGACATTTTCCAATGTTGACTCAAATGATTTAGCTCATTAAGACCTTTGAATTGAATCATCATTGAGTGATTGTATCAGTGTCTTCTCATTTCACCCTCTTTATGCATTTATGTGGTTTCCATGATGTTTCTAAACAATTGCAATTTGAGTATTGCATAGCAAGTCTGTAAATTTAACTTTGTACATCTAAATGTTGAATTTCTTGGCTAATAGAGTTCTCAGTTTTATTGGAAATTGTGAAATTCCCTCTAAAATATATGTAGTAATTAGTCCTAACGTTATATAAAAGTACTTATAATTGCATATCTTCTCACCTAATTAGCAATTTATAAATATTTCAATTATGTGGTTGTGAAATAACATATCCATGTAACATTTTGTACTCAATAATGAAATTGAGCATTGTTCATATATTTATTAACTATGTGACTTTCTGCTTATGTGAAATATTTTTACACATAAATTACTTACACTGACCTCTGTGATCTTTTTGTATTGATTTCAGTCAATTCAGCTTCTACATTTGGATATTAACCACTTCTCAGTGAATAGCAGTACAAGTGACATTTTACCATCTGCTGTAATACTTGCTCAGAATTTGACTGTAGAGATTTTCACAGTAAATTGACTTTAATTTTTATACTTGAATATATTATTTTTATCTCTATTTGTTATGCCTTTGTTGTATGTTTACATGTCAAGAAATTATTTTCTAAAATCTTAAATATAGTTACATATACCTTATTTATTTTTGCTGTATGTTTTATTCTGCATACTTAACATACTTTTGAAATGATAGTTCTTCTGTAGATTACAAATCCTCTCCTAAGCAAATACCCATATACTAATCTTTCAAATACAGATTTATCAACCTCTAGTCTTCTTTCAGTTAGGCCAACATTTCCAGATTCTTCAACTGATCCTCATTATGGTTTTTCTTTAAATATTCTAATATGCTCATGAATATGACAAATAGAATGTTACTGAATAAAATATTCCATAATCGTGTTATTCAGTTCAGGACAGATCTCTTCCTCCTTTATTTCAGATATTGAACTGATACGCTGCAGCATAATTCCAATGCATTTCAGCTCAGAGGGTGCATCATACCCTTGAGTTCTATTGTACATGGTGCACTATTAAAGACACCTTCATATGTCAGTATTTGTGAAATTTCAAGCTAAATATTTTGATATTTGTTTAATATAGATTAAATTGTAAAATCATAGATCACATGATTTTAATTTGACATGAATATTACATACCAATTTTGTCTTCTAATGTTTGAACTGTTATATAAAGTCTGTATGTGAATGTGTATGTGTATGTAAAAGAGGAGATAGACATAATACCAGAAAAAAGAAAGGAAAAAAATTTGATTCTGAGTTTTAGCTCATTGTCACAGTGTCTTAGAAATTAGATTTAAAAATTATAATCACAATAATTATTGAAGGTCTTGTTCAATGCTCATTTTACCCATTTCTTGCCATCACGACTACTTTGCTTCTTCTATGGCTACATTAATTGGTAGATGGATTAAACGTTTTGTTCATATGATTTTACTACATCTCGGATCTCTACTGTCCTCAGAGATATCTGAGGATGCTTCAGATGATTTTCCTTTGCCATCACAGGCTGCTGTGAAGGTTTTCTCTCCTCATGGTAACCGGCTCACCATTGGCACTACTCCATTACATATCCTCCTTATCATGGGTTACTTCATCTAAATCTCAGCATATCTAAGAGATAATGACTATTCTCAGAATTATTACATATTCACCAGACATTATTAATGATTTAATACTAGTTTAGTTATAATGAGTACATTGGGAATATCAAAGCTATAAAAGGATTAAAGAAGTCTTAGGATAGAGGAGCTATAAAAACACACACACACACACACACACACACACATACACACACACACACTGAGCAAGGTTGCAAAGCTGAAACTTCTCTGTCTTTCAAATAACAAACATGTATGACATCAAATCCTTGTATTTTAAATCCATGTAAACTAAATTGAAATAATTAGTCTAAACATGCTTGTGATCTTTTGTAGAACCCTGTTTGGTAGAAAAGGGCCATAAAGAATCTTCAGGTTACCTCTCTAGTTGCACTGGACATTGCAAGAAACCCCACCTCTGTCCACTTACTTCAAGGAGTAGGAAGAAGAGGGAAGTTAACAGTCCCCCAACGTTGTCAGGACTACAAAATAAAGGAGTGTCTGTGAAGACTGCTGCTTGCATCAGCCCCAGTGGACTCTGTTTTGTCAACCTCAAGAGCTAACCTTGGCATCTTCAGACCTAATTGGCATCTCACCCTTGGGGATTTTTATTAAATTTCCTACTTTGCTGACATATTTGAACATTGTTGGCAGTAGTGTTTGAAAGGGAGCTTTAATCTCGTAAAGGTGATGAAACAGTGTCATGTTTAGACAAAGTGTCTGTCACAGCATTCAGAACAATACAACAAAAGAGTCAGGTGCCAGTGTGAGGCTGCCTCTAGGTTTTCCATCTGTAATGCTCACACAGTTCTCATCTGCATGCCCACAGATTGATCTGCCACTTATTTATACTTCATTATTTGAACGATCTTTTTCCTCATAAATATTTTGTTTTCTGAAATCTTTAAATTTTTGTATATATTTCACAACAGACAGTTAAAGTATGACATATTTCAACATTAATATCTATAGTCTGATTACTTTCAGATGCTGACTTTTTTGTTTGAATTTCAAAAAGCCTGAAATTTAATAGGCATGTCCATCAAATACCCGGTTTCACTTAAGGATCACAGTTTAATGGCTCATGCCTGGCATTTTGCTTTCTTTGCCCATGAGTGTTTAATTGATGGCTACCAACATTATTAAAGTCAGTAAAGCATCAAATTGTTTTTGTAAACCCAAGACAAAGATACATATCTGCAGGTGTGTGGCTTTTGTCATAACTACTAACTGAAAATGTCACTTTTGTTTACTCTGCTCAAGGTTTGTCTCATTTTGTTTTCGCTTTCTAATGCATTTACAATAATATAGAGCCTTAAAATATCTACAAAATTAACTAAATATCAACTAAATTAAATTTGCAGGAAGCCACCATAACAGCACAATGGGCTGAAGCATCCATCCATTCATTCATCCATCCATTCAGTCAGTCAGTCTGCCAGTCAGCTATTCAACACATACTCATTGGGAATCAGTTAACCCAAGTGTGTTACTATGTAACAAGAAAGTAGAAAGATGTGTGTTATATTGTATTGTTGTATTTTTATGGCATGATCAGATCTGTAATGCTAGGAAGCACAAGATATTAAGGGACTACTGATCTATTCAATTCCAGAGCTGTAATTTGATTGATCTACAGAAAAGAAAAAAAAATAGAGACTTAACATACAAACACATGCTGGGTGGGATTCAAAGACTATATTAAAGAGTTCTAATTTTATTGAAAGACTGATAGGAACTCAGTAAGGATTTGGAGTAGAGGAGACCTTATTTCTTAATAGAACAACTTGGCTACTTTCTGATAACTTGGTTGTGGGGAGGGCAGTGAAGAGAGAAAGGAAATCAGTAGGATGCTCTGAAAACAGCTGTGATAAAGGAGTTACGTGATGGTCATTTCAGCAGAAGTTAAACCATATTCATACATAGAAGGCATCACACAGGTTGGAGCCGAATAACACGTCATAAAATTATAACTTTCAAGTTTTCAACCATTGACTGCTAGGTGTCAGACTATTTAACTTTAAATTCTCATATCTCTCTTCTATCTATGGGCCATAAAGCATCTCTATGTGCTGCAGTTAGTACATTTTATCTCCATATTTGTAAATATGTAAAATAAGAGTAACAAAAAAAGGGTAATGGGAGTTAGCTATAAAGACGTTGTACAGAGGAATAAATTAGTCCTTGCAAAAGTCTTAAGAAGTTTCCAGGTCTGTTGTAAATCAAATGTTGTGGATATTTCTCTCCCCCCGTCTCTTGCCCTCTCCCTCTCTCTCTCTTTCCCTCCCTCCCTCCCTCCCCACCTCTGTCTCTCTCTCTGTCTCTCTCTCTCTCTCCAGAATCCCCAATACCTATGGGAAAGATCATGTTCAAAGGAAACTGTTTTTACAGTTTGAAGTACAAGTTTGGTTTGCAAGTTATTCTGTAAATATTTCCATCTAAGTGTTTGTCCACTTTGGAAGACTGATGAGAAAATGGTGTTGCATTATTTAGCTATTAACACATTTACAAGTTCTTTGAAGGCTAGAGAGAGGGCTCCATAGTTAAGAGTGCTTGGTGTTCAGTCATTAAACCTGGAGTTCAGAGTGATCAATGATGTAACTAGCAAGGATCCCATAAACACCTGTAACTCTGTCCCTAGGAATCTGATGGCCTCTTCTGACCTCCATATGCAAAGGAGGACACAGACTCACATACATACACAGACCCCTCCTTCACACTCACACACACACACACACACACACACACACACATTAAATCTTAAAAACCAAACCAAACAAACAAACAAAAACAGTTACTTGAATTCCCTGTGTTATCACATTTAACACAGTAGCAAACAGGCTGGATGGCCATAGTCACATAGCTTAAAATCACATTTCCTGAGATGCGAAGGTGTGAACCCCTCTTAGCCTGGTGTCTCACAGAGCAGTTTTCTGACATTGAGCCTTTAATTCTAGAGTTTTAGAATTGTTAATTATTATAAATCCACCTTATAGCCTGCAATCATAGAATCTGGGATCAAATTCAAGCTTGATAACTCAATGTCTATCAGGTGAGCATGATTACCTGGGAACAGGATCCTGACTCTAGCACAGGCATCCCGATTCTTGCCTCATTTTAAGTGTGGAGGTTCCATCCTGTAGATAAATAAAACATGATAAATACACCGGTAACATCCTCACATGCCTGTCTGTCTCTGTATCTATCCTCTTCAACACAACTACACAACGACAGCAAAGTTATTTCAATTTATTTGCTCCCTCACTTTTGGTCTTTGCCCTCTAATCTCTCCACAGCATTGAATGCACGCTGCCAGATAGGTGAACCTCCTTGGAGTGTTTGCTTTTCAAAATAAACTTGGGACAAGTAGTTAAAGCAGAAGATTACTAGGATGGACACTTATCTTATTAGTCAATAAATAAAGGCCTAAAATCAGTGTGTTATTTTAGGGAAAACTGATGGACCCTATGCTTTCTGAGAACTTGTAATCATGGAAGAGGCAGAACATATTTTCTGGGACTCCACTGCTATTCAGAACTTTAAATGGCCTGTAGCAAATTGGAAGGAGGAACCCATTCAACGCTGAAGATTCCTGGGGCCTGTACAGACAGTCTCAGGGCCTGGCGCCTTTTCTCCATTCTTTTAGCATCAAGCCAAGCCTATGTTCAAGGGATAATTAGCACCATCAGGAATGTTCTCAGCTGAAAGCAACACATTCATCTGTTGCTTTAATTTAACTTCCTTTGGGGCCTGACTGACTGAATGACAAAGTTCTATTTTTATTATTTTTGATAGATCAGACTTAAAGTTCTGTTTGTCTGGGGAAATTTATATACCTATTTTAAGTTTAATTGCTTAGCTTTGTATTAAAGCTGCCAGACATGATGGAGGCATCAAAACTGAAAATGTTCTATTGTTTTGGCTCAAGAAGTAAAGCTTTCAGCCCCTTTCTTTCCCCCTCCCTCCATTGCTGCTTCCCTTCCTCTCCTCCTAACTTCTGTACAACTTATCCTTCATTCATTTCTTTCTTCCTTCACTACAAATTCCTAAATATTTTGTCTCTGTGACCCCTTTTCATCGTTTATACATACTATCAGTGTATTTTAGGGCTTATAGTGTCATGTTTCAGTACATATGTATAATGTATAGTAACCAAGTCAGGGTTACAGCAACAATTCCAACACTTCAAATATTAATCATTTTATGTGTTGGGAATTTCATATTTTTATCATTATTTTGAGATTATCAAATGCTTCGTCAAGGACTAGAGATTCCAGTTGTTTTCATCTGTGCCTGTTTCCTAATCAAACCACAAATTGAACTAAAGTACTTTGCATTTTCTAAGTGATTTCTTGAGCTTCAATTTTTTACGAAGTATATATATTTTAAATCTCCTTAAATAAGCTTATCATTTCTCTCTCTTCCTGTTTCCATGAAGTTATGCCTAGCACACTGATTGGTGGTATAGCAGCATCTAATGTTTCACAATTTATTCAAATTTGTTTTGTTTACCTTATCTATTTCTAAATTTTAATCTGATTCAATTACTTTCAGTGTAGCTATCATCATGGTTAGCATACATTACAGAATCTCTTCATAATGTCACATTATAGACAATGTAAAAGATATGGAGATGCTGGAGAATAATTTATCTTAAAGCTTTCCTATTTTATTTTACTTTAAACCAAGAGTAAATAGTACAGAGATGGACAATATTGACCAACACATTCCAAGACCTTTGATGCTAAGGCAGAGTTCTTACTGTAGGTTAAGAACTGGAATACCATTCTCTGTTCCTGGAATGGTAGAAATACCAAACAAACAGAAGACAAAACAAATAGGCACATTACTCTTTGGATCAGAGGCTGAAAGACAGGTCTCAGGTTTGAAAACATACATATGGTAACCCAAGAGTTAAACCTGTTCTTCTCTAGGAATAGGGCAAACACAGTAACTTCAAAAAGTCTGATTGAAATCCATATACCGGGAACCTGAGTTCAAATTCCCAGAACCCATGGGAAAATTTGTGTACACACACACACACACACACACACACACACACACACACACACCATATACTCCTCCAAGGAAAAAGTTACTTTTTAAATGTTATTTTGTTCAATAGAATTTGTTTATATCTCTATTGTTCTTCCAACCCAAAGAAATGTATTCACTAATAAATATATTTCCTCTCATTGTTATATGCTGAGTAATTTATTAATTTTTTATGATTTTTTTCTCCTCTCATATAATAATACTGACCCATTCCTCTCCCCCTGCTTGGGTCACCCTTGTAGATACCAGGGAGTTTATGCTGCACTATGTCTCCAGATCACTCCTTGAATGTCCTCCAATTCGGGTCATCTTTCTCTCCATTACTCAGTTAACAGTTTTTAATCACCTAGGTCATACTGCATGCCCCATCTTGTTTGTACCTTATTTAATTTAATTGGTTCTTATTTTCTTTTTTGTTTCTTTGTATGTTTGTTTCTTTCATTGATTGATTGATTGTTCAGTTGATTTTTTAAGATAGGGTTTCTCTGTGTAACAGCACTGGCTGTCCTGGAACTCACTTTGTAGACCAGTCTGACCTCAAACTCACAGACATCAGGCTGCCTCTGCCCCTTGAGTGCTGGGATTAAAGGCATGCACCACTGCTGTGAGGCTGAATCTCAATTTTTTTAATAGGATTTCAGGCTAAATTCTTATCATAGATTCTCAATGGTTTTCTTGCTATGGAGAAATGACTACTACATAAAAACAAGTCTTTATTACTTCTGCTTCACTGGGAGGCCCTGTGCAGTTGCCTTGGGATCTGTGTCTGTGTTGATATGAGTCCTCATTAGAAAGCATGCTTATCTGTACCCTAGAAGAGAATCTGGATGAAATAAGCTTTCATCTTGGTGCTTCCTTCTGGTGTTCTTGATCTGTTGTCTTCACTCTGCTTAGCTTTCTCACTATAGGTGTTGGATGAGCATTTTAGTATTTGTTTCCTAAAGTGTCATACCCTGTTATGTAGAAGGAATGAATAAAAAGATACATTTATATGTTCAGCTTTTAGTATATAATATAGTGGATTTTTTATTTGATTTATTAGTGTCTTAGCTAATTTTTTTTGCTTTCCCAAGAAAATGTTTTCAGTAATATGAAATCATATGCCTTTCTCTGCTATTTTCAAAAGTTATAACACATACAATCAGTATGACTTTATAACAAATATATTACACAATTCCAATGTAACTAGGCAATATGATGCTTGTATATAAAGACAACTTTATATAAACGAGTTAAAGGAAGTTAGTTTTCCATTTCAGTCATGAAGTAGAAATTTAAAAAGTATTTCTCTTCTTATTCTTTTAGTTAAGAAAATAGATGCATAAAATCCTTGTGGAGCCATGCTATGATATATCAAGCCTTGTTTTGTAGTAATGCCTATTCCCCATTTTTTTTCTTGGATATCATCCTCTTTGTCATCTCTTTTGGTAAGTTTCTACAGTATTTCATTAAATGTTAATCTCATTTTCTTTTCTCACTTATATTGCTGGATCCCAGCCACTAGTTAGCTAAGCATCTCTAGGTCACAGCTAATCCAGCATTTGAGAAACATGATGCATTTTGTAAGCTTTTTCTGCACGGAATATGTAGGAACTCCATCATTATATCGAAACAAAAACACAAACCATAGACTGCAATGGATAAACTGTATTCTGGCCTATTTTTGTTATTGTTTCTTTTTCTACATGTATATATCACAGGGTGTTGTACATGACTGTCAGACACTCTTCAAAATTATTATCTCTGTCAAGACACCTGTTCATTCATGCAGCAGGTACTTTGCCATTTCAATAAAATAATGAAAATGGAGCAGACATCTTTTTTATAGGAATGTATATTCCATTGAGAGACATGAAGGGAGAGCATATTAATGAGAAACACGGTTCTGGAGTGCTACCAATCATATAAGGCAGAGCCAAGAACAGAGAATAAAAAAAGGTGAACACTTACCTATAATAATCAGGAACATCATTTTGGGCAAAGTTCAGACAACAAGAAAATTAAATTAAATATATCTCATCATGATATGGATCAGGTATCTCAGCATCATAAAGCAGGACTCATGAACTGTACAGAATCCAGTTTCCCTTTTAACCAACCTCTTACCCCTTAAACCTGTGTTCAATTAGTTTTCATTTTTCCACTGGAAAAAACCTAAAGAAGATCCATTTATTTTTTTCAGGAAATATCTGTCTTCTTCTGTCACAAGTCACTGTTCACAAGTGGCTTGCCCAAAGAAATGTTTCTAATTTCTAGCCTCAAATACCTTATAGACATCTAGAGCTTCTTAGAGAACATGATGTCACAGTCATATTGCCTGAAAAAGTCTAGAAATCTATCCATTCTCTCTGAACCAGCATGTTGTTTAAAGTTTGAATCTTTCCCTTTCTTTCTTTCTTTCTTTCTTTCTTTCTTTCTTTCTTTCTTTCTTTCTTTCTTTCTTTCTTTCTATCATTCATTCATTCATCTTTCTATCTGTCTATCTTCCTTTTGTTGAAAATAGATTATTTTTCATCCTGTTTACAGCTTCCCATCCTTCTACTCCTCCCAGTTCCTCACCACTTTCCCTCCCCTATGGATCCACTGTCTTTCTGTCTCTCTTTAAAAAATAACAGGCTTCTAAGAGATAACAATCAAACATGACAAAATAAATTATAACAAGATGAAGTGAAAACTATCATATCATAGTTGCACATGCAACCCAACAGGAGGAAGAGAGTCCCAAGAGCAGGCACAAGTGTTTGAGACCCATTCATTTTCAAAATCTGCTGTACTCAAAGATCAGTGCCTTACACAGTCTTCATCAGAGAGGCTTCCTCCAACAACAGATGGGAACAGGTACAGAGACCCACAGCCAGACATTACATGGATAGTCTAAATGAGATGTCGCCATCAAATCTCTCACCTCAGAGCTCAAGAATCCCATGAAAGAGGAGGCAAAAAGGTTATAAGAGCCAGAGGAGATGGAGGGCACCAGGAGAGCCCAGCCCACTGAATCAATTAATCAAGGCACATATGAGCTCACAGAGACTGAGGCGGCAAGCACAGTGCCTACATGGGTCTGCACCAGGTCCTTTTCATATGTATTATAGCTATTAGCCTGCTCTTTTTATGAGTCTATCTTGAGTAAAGTTTTCATTGAGGTGGCAGCAGCCTTAGTCTGCTTCAAACAACCAATCACTATGAAAAGTCACATCTACATTTCTCTGCTGCTCTCCTTCAGCTCTCCTTTCCTTTCTCCACTCTCATTTGCTGAAGTTTTTGCCTCATAAATGACATGATGTGTTTTCAGGGGCTAGTTCTTCAATGATTTTCTACCAGCATTCCCTGTTTCTTACTCATGCACAGTTCTGTGAAGCATGCTTACCATTTTCCTGCCATCAGAAGAGTAGTTATTTTTCAATGAACTAAAGCAGACTCCTCCTTTCACCCATTTTTCTCCCCTAGCTTGAGCTTACTTACATGTATTTGGTCCTTCATATCTTTCAGCTTGCTGTCAGTCACTGTTCCTCTGTTCTCAATACATTAAGGTCAAGAGATCTTATTGAAGCCAGTGTCACAAGGATTAAGACAAATGCGTAATGCTCAGCTATTTTCTTTGAGAAGAGAAATATAGAGAATACATTGAGTATAGACATCATTTGTCTAAAATTGCTCATTAGAACAGTATTCCTTCCTAAGTACCTATTTTGCAGAAGAAAAATGGAGGAATGGGCTATTAGACATGAGATAATAGGAGTAAACTTCAGTCTTTCCTACAATAAGTTGCTCTTCTTAAATAAAGAGCCACCCTGAGAAAGACAAATTGAAAGGGCAAGACATCATTTATCAGGAAACAACATTCCTGCCTAATGGCCCCTTGAGTAAAGTGTTTCTTTAGGACCCCACAGTGTGTGTGGGGACAGATTTAAAGGCCAGAGCATCAATTAGAAACCCACAGCCCTACTGCCTAATTCTTCTTTATACAGCTTCCTTTAGCAAGAAAAAAAATAGTATCAAGTAGAAAATGAGACTTGCCAAATAATACCAAATAATTCTATTGTTAAGTTACCCATGCTCAGTATTGACAGACACAGCCATTCTAAATCCATGATCATGTTGGAAAAACTTACATAGCATTTCATGTGGTCTGTTCTTACCTACAGACTGATTTAAACAGGCAGGCTTCTACAATGGTTATCATAGTGTTAAGACACCAGTATTGGGATGAAAAAATAATTAAATGAAGAGGACTAAGAAAAGGGTTGGCAGAAAAACTTGGTCATTCTTTCATGTAATGATGAAATTAGTTACATCAAAGTTAATATTTGTGATTCATGGATACATGTGTACATATAGAAATTTATTAACTGATAATGTTATCAGTTAATACTTTTGCTATGTATGTGGACATATTTGTCTTAAAATTTGTAAAATGTATATAAATTCTATATTTAAGTATATATATATAATATATATAATATATATAATAATGTTTCTTGTATAATATATTATATTATTAATATAATATAATATATATAATAGTGTTTCTTGTAATCTACAACCATTTAAAATATCTGAGTATTTTCCCCTTCAGTTAATCTTTTGGATAAGAATTATAGAGTATATTCATCCCATCCCTCAGGCAAATTCTAACCATTTTCTGGAAATCACTCAATCATGCCATTATTCTCTATTTGTTTTATTATGACTGTTTTCAGTTTCTGACTCTGAGGCTGGGGATTGTATTTTTAAGACTATGGGTGTATCTTATCATGTCATATAAAAACCCTAGAAACAAAAACAGTAGATGGTAGGTTTTTAATTCTCAGTTAACACTCCTTCTTCTTACAGTGATTTCTTCTGACATAGGACTTCATAGTCTCCTGGTGCTTCACATTCATTGCTTCACAAGTTCCATAATATTGATTGGATTGATTTTAGAAGCCAGTAAATATGTGCCTCTGTCATATGTGCCTGCTCAAGCTTCTCACATATGTTTAAAGACATTCTGCTTTAGCTACCTCTGGTCATCAAAGATGATAGAAAAGATGCTCCTCTCTTGGCCTCAATCATGTAGAAAACATTTTTTGAGAGTCTATTATATCTCTTACTTTTACATCTCTTACTTCTTGCTCTTACATGGTTCATAAGAACAGTGGGAATTTATTTTGCATTTAAAAAATTTTTGAGATTGCAATATTAATTTAATCACAACAATTTCTCTCTTTCATTTGCTCTTTCCAATCACCACACACAGTTTTCCCGACTCTCCTTCCCTCAAATTCATGGCTTCCTTTTTAACTAATTGTTATTGCATGCACACATGTACATAAATACATATTCTCAAATATAATTTGTGTAGTCCATAAAATGTTTTCAGGGCTGACCACTTTGTACTGGACAATCAATTGGTGTGCTCTGCCCTAGGGAAGCCGAGCTCTCCCACTCCCAGCTTTCATCAGTTGCCTGAAGTTATTTCTGTAGGGTTGAGGCCTCTTTTTGGTAAATGTCCTGAAAAATCTCACAGCCTCTAAAAGTCTGTATGCTTATGCATTCCCACAAGATTCATCTGTTCTTTACTCGTAATTGAACCTTTTGAAATTATTATCACTTTGCAAACAAGTTACCTAAGGCTCAACCATTCCTCAGATATAAACATGAACATGTAATAGTCACTTTAAAGACTTTAGTGTCATAGTGCTTCTTGCTTTCTCTGTCAATTCTTTGAATATTTGTGAAGACCATGTATGTAGAAAGTGAAGCAATTTTTCACTATAATGTAGGTTCTGCTTTCAGATTGTTCATGCCAATTGTAGAGACTCCTGTCAAGCTTAGATAAAAATCTTACAGCCAACTGTAGAATACTTGTCCCATATGGAAGAATAATTTTTATTAAATATACAAATAAATATAAATAAATCAATAGCATATACAAAGAATCTGAAGAAGCATGCTGAAATTTTTGTGTAGATGTTGTACAGGCACTCAAGAGAAGATAGACAAAAGAACCAGAGCCCATGCAGGCATTTTGCAGACACCAAGAAATTACATCCATGTAGTTCTGGTTTTGAGAGCTTTGAGAAAGCAAAATGTCCCATACAAATGTTTGACATCCCTTCAAGGAGGTCTGTCTTAGGAAACAGTAGACTGCGTTACTTTAAACTACACTGACTAAAAATTTCTGTTTGATGGTATAATCTGATCTATGATATTAAGTTCTATGTTGAAAATGACCAGAGACCCATGGTTTTTGTCTCTTAACTACTGTTTTGCCATGCTTAAGGGAGGCTTTCCTGCCATAGAACATGAAGAAGCAAGCACACATAAGAGAAGTAGATGGCAAGAAATAATGAAACTGAGAGCTGAAATCAATAAAATAGAAATAAAGAGAACAATTCAAAGAATCAGTGAAACAAGGAACTGGTTCTTTGTGAAAATCAAGTTAGACAACTCTTTAATCAAACTAATTAAAAGACAGAGAAAGAATATCCAAATCAACAAAGCCAGAAACAAAAAGGGGGGTATAACTATAGACAGTGAGGAAATCTATTAATTATTAGGTCATATTAAGAAACCAAAAAAGACCAAAACTCAACAAAATTGGAAAATCTAAAAGAAATGGATAATTTTATTGATAGATACCATGTACCAAATTTGAATCAAGATTAGATAAACCATTTTAACAGACCTATAACCCCCAAAGAAATAGAAGAGTTCATTCAAACCTCCTAACCAAAAGAAGCCCACGGTCAGATGGTTTTAGATCAGAATTCTATCTAATATTCAATGAAGAGTTAATTCCAACACTCCTCAAGTTATTCAACAAAACAGAAGCAGAAGGATCACTACCAAACTTTTTCTATGAGACCAAAATCACGCTGATACCCAAACCGCACAAAGTTTCAATAAAGAAAGAGAATAACATGTCAATTCCCCTCATGAACATAGATGCAAAATACTCAATAAAATACTCGCAAATCAAACCCAAGAACACATTAAAAAGATCATCCACCATGATAAAATAGGCTTCATCCCAGAGATGCAGGGATGATTCAAAATACAAAAATCAGGCAACATAATTCACCATGTATACAAACTGAAAGAAAAAGAAAAAAACACATGATCATCTCACTAGATGACAAAAAAACTTTTAACAAAATCCAATACTCCTTCATGATAAAAGGGCTAGAGAGATTGAGGATAAAAGTGCCATACCTTAACATAATAAAGACAATTTACAGCAAGCCCACAGCCAACATCAAATTAAATGGAGAGAAACTCAAAAGCAATTCCATTAAAATCAAGAACATGATAAGGTTGTCCCCTCTCTGAACACCTATTCAGTATGGTACTTATAGTTCTAGCTAGAACAAAAAGACAATAGAAGGTGATCAGGGGCATAAGAATTAGAAAGGAAGAAGTCAAAGTATCTTATTTATAGATGATACGATACTATATATGTGACCCCAGAAACTCGATCAGGGAACTCCTACAGCTGAGAATAGCTTCAGTGAAGCGACTATCTACAAGATCAACTAAAAATAATCAGTAGCCCTCCCATATACAAACAGCAAATGGAAAGAAGAACAAATTGGGAAAACAATACTTTTCATAATAGCCACAAATAGCATAAGGTATCCTGGGGTGACTCTACCCAAGCAAATGAGTGACTTGTATAACAAAAACTTGAAGTCCTTGAAGAGGGAAATTTGAAGATCTCAGAAGATGTAAAGATATCCATTGGTAGGATTTACATAGGATAAATGACCATCTTACCAAAAGCATTTCAATGCAGATTCAATGCAATCTCTATCAAAATCTCAAAGCAATTCTTTACAGACCTTGAAAGGACAGTACTCAACTTCATAGAACTCCATGCTAAAGGAGGGAAACTATGTCTGATATTCTAGGGCAGTCCAGGAAATGGAGTCTGGACAGTCAAGAGAGGTCTTCTAAAGATATCCTGCTCTTCTCATAGACTGGTGCCTAGGCCAATCATAAACAGAGAGGCTTTCTATGACAGCTGAAGGGAGTAGATGCAGAGGCCCAGGGCCAAAGAAAATGAAGAGCTTGGGGAATCCCATGGAAGAAGTAGAGGAGATACTGCTGGAACCAGAGGGTCAAGGAGAGCAAACCCCATGGAATCAATTGGTGAGAACTCGTAAGGACTCAGAGAACCTGAAGTAGCAGACATGGAACCTAAGGTCCCCAAAACATGTCTTGAATTTGCCTGACTTGGTGTTATCACAGAACTCATGCAGACTGGAATAAACAGGTGTGTCTCTGAAACTCTTGTCAGTCCCTTGAGCACCTTGTCCCCATACTGGATTGCCTAGTCCAACCTTGAAGTAGGGAACTGTGCTTGACCCTCGTCCATCTTGTTGTGCCATGTTTGAGCAGTAACTCTGGGAAGAGTGCTCTTTCTTGAGGAGAGGATGGGGTGGGAGTGGCAGATGGGGATAGATCTGGGAGATAGGTAAGATGTGGGGAGCTGGGAGGAGTGAAGGGAGGGGAGAAAGTATGTTGGAATGTATTATATGATAGAATATACTTTTTAAATATTAAAAAAAGAGAGGCTTTCCTTTTAGTTTGAAAAAAATTAGCCTATTTAAAATCCAATGATATCCAAATAGCCGTTATGTTTATGATTTCAGCCATCCTAGTATGTCTTAGTGTGTGCTTGTGTGTGTATTTTGGGTTTTGATGCATCAACAAAAGTATTTTAAATTTTTTTTTCTAGAGAGTAAAATGACATTGATTTGAAATAAAATAAAAAATGTAAAATGAAGCTGAGATGTTCACTACAAATCTTGGAGGATTTTTTTTTTTTTGCACTAAAATAGAATAAGAACTCCTGGTAAATTTGACACCTACAGTTGTGCTTATTAAATTAATACATTGCATTTGTATTATTAAGGTTATATTCTTGCTAGAGAGTAATTAGTATAATTGAATTTCCCTTACCAAATTATTATTCATTCACAAAAGTTTAAAGTCTAAATTTCAAGCGATAAAAAAATCAATGACTTATAGCTAAGCAAAGAGTAGGGAGGGGGCCTATAGAGACAAACAGTACGAAGGAGGTCATAGTTTGGGGTTACAGGGCCATTCTGCACTTGATGTTGTTGAGAGTTTTATGAATATAGTCATGTAACTATCTCAGAATTATGACCAATAACATGCAACAAGTGAGTGCTTATAAAAACTGGTGAACTCTGAATAAATAACTTAAATTTCAGAGAGAGAGAGAACACTATTACTTTTGAATAAAAATTTAAAAATAAAAATAAAACGTTTATATGTGCACAACCAAGTAAATAGTATTGGTACAGCATACAATTCTTTGGAAATGTCAATCAGTATATGAAGGGATGCAAATTTATTGCATTCTGAACTGAACAAATGAAAGAATAAAATGCACGTGGGCATATTATTTTTTGTGAAAGCTCACCTCTTGTTAACATTTATAACTGTCTGCTTCACCTGTACACTCAAACAAAAGAAAACATGCAGAGCAGTCATTTTTAACCTATTATAATTTGAAACATACAGATTATGGAAAATCGTATTTGTAGCCCCTGAATCTCCAGTTAAGTGAGTGGGTTTCTAAGGAAGAGGGTTTAAAGAGAAAAGATATGCTTATATTTACATCAAGAAAATAGGCTTAAAGAACATACATGCAAATGTATTGGATGCATATGATTCTTTTAGAAGTGTTGTTGAGAGAGAAATCTCACATCACCACTCTAATTCCATTAGTGCTATCAATAGTTAAATTAGAGAAGCTTTGTGAATGCAAAAGTAAATGCCCAGGAATAGAAAGTGGTTGTTTTAACCAAAATATTAAGCTTGAAATTATAAAATACATCTTAAAGTCCAGCATTTGATAAGTATAACTGCATTTTCTATATCAGACAAGTACTAGTATATTTAATACATATGAATCCAGAATTTAATATTTATTAAAAATCGTAAATTCAAGTATGAATATACTATGGTATTTGTAATATTTTTTGCACATTCTTTAAATATCACTTTACTTGTGATTTCTCCGCATGCTTTAAATTGAATGTAACATAAACATCACATTTTTGTGCTTTTAGAATAATGCAATCTCATTTTATATCTTATTCAGAAAGAATATTTCTGATTATTACCAGTACAATGATAAAATAATAATCATTTTAAAGACTTAGTTTGAAACAGAAAATGAAATGCTCAGTGTAAATAAATCCACCCACAGAGAAGCATCAGCTTCTCAGTTAGATTTCATAAGGAGAAACATAGAAGTGACTAAACATCCTAAAGCCATAAAATCAAATTTTCTTTAATACCAATGTTAATTTTGCTTTATGAGCTGTATCAGTACTCACCTTCAGCATGAATTAAAATTCCAAGCATCATGTGAATGAAAAGTATGATATGTCCAGATGAAAAGCTAATGGAATCTCAGAAAATACTCATACTTCTCTGAGAAAGGGGAATTGGGAGTTAAAGGGATAGTAACTCAAGAGACCTGTGCTATTTTAACAAAAACATAGAGATACAAAGACAAATGTAAGCTAAATTTCTAGGGACCACAGAGTGTCAGCACAGAGAGAAAAATTCTAGAGTTCAAGAAGAGAAAAAATAGTAATAAAATGTACTTGACATTTAAAATATGAGTTGAAATAAAATAAACCAGATTGGAGGCAAAAATTATTAAAGTGAATGAGGTGAAATCTTCACAATTTAGATGAAAATATTAGGCAGAGCATATTATTGCAGTAATGAAAAAAATCTTATATGATAATATTCAAAATAAAATATGAGAAAAGAAAAAGAATCAAAGGACTGAAGAAGTAAAGAAACATAAATCAATTAAATTAAAGAAAGTGACAAACCCATCATAGAAACAAGAAAAAAAAAAGAGCCACAGTGCCTTTCATCTTGTCAGAGTATCATAAAGAAGACAATCTACTATGAACAGGAAGAAATTAAACCCAGTCAATTAGTCCATGTTTAATAGTTGCATGTGGGAGGGTGAGGGCTAATATAGTCAGTAGTCTCAGCCAAAGGCAGAGTATTCATTTCCTTTTGAGTTTACTCACATTGTAAGGCAGGTTGAGAAAGTACAAATGTGTCTTGGAAAAATTGAAAGATCTTGTGCTTGGGAAAAACTCACTTCTCCTAGCAAGAAACAAAGGACTTTGTATGAGGGAATTTACTCATTGAACATGAAGAAGGTAGAGCAGTGCTGAGTTAGAGCCTTTACCCCTACTTTCTAGTATTCTTGGTACTAGAGATACTCTACACACTACCAAAGGAGAAAAGAAACCATCAACCAAGCTACAGACCATTTGAACTACAATGTCCTGCCTGCTGGATAAGCTAGTGCAACAGTGGCACAAAGCTTGCGGAAGTAACCAATCCATACTTGATTTAATTTATGTCCACTCCATGAGATGGAACCTATATCCTACACTACTTGAGTGACCAAGAACCTCAGACTAGATAGCCCAAGAACATAGGAGAAAATCAAATACTACTTTAATACAAAGGGAATATAGCAATAAAATTACATTCTGCTAATTACATTTTGCTATACATGTAGATCTCCTGAAGCATATGAGAACAAATACAGAGACCCACAGCCAGACAAAAGAGACCTTGGAACATGCAGCCCTAAAAGCGATGTTTTCATCAAATCTTAACCTCCAGTGATCAGGAAACCCTCACAACAGGGAGCTAAGAAAGTGTCAGAGCCAGAATGGATGGACACCAAGGAAACCAGGTTTTCTAAACACAGCAGGACCAACACACACATGAACTCACAGAGACTGAGCCAGCATGGATAAGGCCTCCAGAGGTTTGCACAAGATAGATTGGGTCCTAGAGCTGAAAAGAAAAATGGACACATACCCTACTATCCCTACTCAGAAGCTGTCTGCAATTGATAACTACTTGCAAATGAGAAAGTTTTGTTTAAGGAAATGTCATTGGAAAATAAACTACTCTTAAGGCTAGGCTGCTCGGGGCTGCCCATGGTCAACAGAAAGGGAAATCTCAGGGTCATCTTTGGAGGATGCTTGCCTCATAATGTCCTTATTTTTATTCATATTTAATTTTTTACAAGTATTCATTTTATACTACAAGTTTTATGTATAAATTATGGTTTCTAGTTTTTTGTTTTTACAGAATTCCTCAACTGTGAACAAAGGGGTCTCTGTATTTATATCTGTTTCTTATACCTTTCCTTGGGCTCATTTCCTTCTGTTGTTTTGTCCTATTTAAATTTTTTTGTTTTGTTTTCACTTATTATACTTTATTATCATCTGTTAGATGACTATTTGCTTTCTACGGAGATCACAAAGGATGTGGATCCAGATGGGAGAGGTGGTGGGAAGGGACTGGGAAGAGTTGAGGGACGGGAAACTATAATCAGAATATATTATATAGAAGAAAAATGTATTTTTCAATGAAAGAAAAAGGTCGAGAAAAGTATTTCTGAGACACTCAGGTACTGTCAATGTTAAGGTAAAACAGCACAGTAGAAAGAATTTCTGTAGCTATAGAGTCAGAGGTCAAATGAGAAACCAGAATGATCTGTGCAAGGATTCAGAAAACTAGCATTCTGGATGAAATTCAGAGAGAAACATTCCACACTATAGCTCAGAAGACTGGGTTATCAAGTGGAAAACACTCTGCTTAATGTTCTTTAGTGTTATATCTCAGGATCTGGAAGTGCTGCATCTGCCTTCAAAGTATTTGGATTCAGCAATGAATGAATCTTAGCTAAATATGTCAACTGCAGCATCAATCAACCTGGTACTCCAAAATGACAGTATTTTGAAAATATTTCTGTTAAGCGTCATTAAACATACTTTCTTTGGTCTCTTGGTTCCTTTTTCTTCTAACATCTGGAATACCATAGAACTAAAGCAAGAAATACTTAAGAAAGAAAGTATAAGCCATGGATAAAAAAGAAGTGTTAATGGAGGCAGATTTAGAAATGAAGCTGTTGTCATAATTATCAGAGAAGAGATTTAAATTAGCTCAGGTAATTTTGTTTTAAATGATGAAAGATACACGGTGAAAATGTTTAATAAATTTATGGAAATATCTAGAGAAAACAAAGCTTGGATATAAAGAAAATTAAAATTTTGGAAGAGCATAAGGTAAAAGTAGAGAAGTGCTGAGCGTGTTGGCATACACCTCCAGGACCAGCATGTTGAAGACTGAGGTGGAAGACAGCATATCTGAATCCATTCTAGGTTACAAAGAGAGATCCAAGTCATCTTGTGGTAGATAAAACAACTGTCTTCAAAGCAAATACAAATAAACAAACAACTAAGTAATTGAAAGGACTGAAGGAAACAGTTTGTATAGCATAAAAAAAGATAATTAACCAGAAAGCAAGCATATATAAAGAAAAAGATATCTAATAAATGCAACATCCTATTTACATGGAACAATTCCAGTTACAACAAAATGTACATACAGAGGTCCTGAAAAAGAGAGGAGAGAAATAATAAAACAGGAAAAATACTTGGAATGAGGAAGAGTTACATGTTGCGGGACACTTAAACCAAAGAGAAAGAACCTATCTTCAATGCATATAGAGGAATATTTAATCCTTTAATCCATCAGCGTGACTGTTTTAGGCTAGAAAGAATGTTGGTACATACCTTTAATATCAGTATTCAGAAGGCAATGGTGGCACACACTTTAATCCCAGTATTCAAAAGGCATTGGTAGCACATGCTTTTAAACAGCAAGACAGGAAGCAGAGCTCAGGAGGAGTCAATGTCAGAAAGGAAGTGATGTCTGAGATGAGTCAGAGTGAAGAACAGGCAAAGTGACAAATTAGAGGAAACATTAGAGTGAGTCAGAGTGAGGACACACCCAAGTCTCATGATATAAAAACAGGCTCTTAGCTCAGAGTTAGGATGAGTGGCAGAGAGAGGACAAGACACAGAGACAATGAAGTGGTCTCGCTGAGGATAAGTCAGAGAAGCAGAGAGGCTGACTGAAGCAGTACAGGCAGTGAGAGTTCAAGGCACAGAGGCAGTTAGGCAGAAAAGTCAGTAAGAGTGAGTCAGTTTGAAGATGAGCAGAGCAGTTCGGTCAGAGAAGTTGTGGGATTCAGCCACAGTCTGCCAGAATCAGAAGAGTTAGGTCAGAAATAGTCAGCCAGCACAGAAGATCAGTTTGAACCAGTCAGTTTAGAGCCAAAACAGCTAGTGAGTTAAGTTGAACCAGAAGAGTCAGTTAAGTTTAGTAGAGCTCTGAGTTCAGTAGGAGCTAGTCAGAGTGGCTCAGTCAGCAGGAAGTCTTGTATGCTTGAATGTTCTAGATAGTCCAGAAGTTTTCCAGTTCTGGGGTTAAGACTAGAACATAAGGAGGCAGAAAACCTCCAAAGGCTCCAGGACTATGACTGGTGATTGAATTAGCTGAAGAATAAAAAAGCCTTTGCCCAGAATGAACGTCTACAAATGCAGATGTGACTAGGTATATTGTGAGTAACATCATATTGATAAGATGGTGTCTCCCTTCCCTTATGAAACTATTGAGGCCTAAGAGTATGGACATACAATTAGGCAAGGGAGAAAGGCAGGAAAGGAGGATGGAAGGAGAGAGGGTGGAAGGAAGAGTGGGAGGTAAAGAGAGAGAGAAAGAGAGAGAGAGAGAGAGAGAAGAAACTGGGATTTTCTGAGTCTATCACCTATCACCTAGAACCACACAGAATACTGTATGAAGAAAAACTATTATTCAACAATTAAATAGAAAACACTTTCAGATAGCCAAACATTTAGAGAATTTTTGTGTGGTATACTTCAACAGCTCAAGAAATGCCAAAAATAAAAATAAAAACTGATTTAAGTTGAAGTTATATCACAGCAGAGACAGTAATGACATCGATAGCAGAAAATACAGTGTGTTCATATATAGTGCTATACTTATTATTAAAAATGTATTTTTATGCAGATAGAACACTGAAAAACTCAAAGCTATATTGTACCATCAATTGACTTTGAATGGTAAGCCGGTTAGTTAATTCAGCAGAATAGTTTTAAACAAATAGTGATTAAACAATTTGTTTAATTAAGCAATTAAATATATGAATTAAAGTGAAGACATAAATCTTGACCTGTTGCAAGCATTTTATGTGCAAAATAAGTGAATCAAATGAGACCAAAATGTAAGCATGGGAAACACACAGATTTGGGAGAATAATTCAGTGTTCATAATTAGAAAAGATTTCTTAGAACTCATAGCATCAAATAAGAAAAGATAGATATTTTAACAGTATTGACAGACAAAAAGTATAAAAGTTATTTTAATAATACATTCATATATAAGTAATCCTTTCCTAAAATATCCAAGAGCCATTAACAAGCACGCTAAGGAGGCACAAGGCTTATAAACATGAGCAAACATGCACTAGACATATTCTATCCATAAAGTGCACGTTACAACCATGGTCCACCACAAATTATCAGGCATATGAATGGATGAAATACAATAGATTCATATTACCAAGAACCAGCGAAATGTGAAGCCACTGAAGCTTTTGCAATGAGAACAAAGATGATTCCTTACTCTGCTAAATTTTTCTATGTGACTATTACAGATTAAACGGTATTCACTGGATTATGAACCCTGGCATGGCCCATGCATTTGTGTAGTACACATGCTGTTTACAGAGAAAGCTAATCATAGTACTACAAGTGCAGATGAAAATCAGAGGATTATTAAAAAACAGCTGACAAGGAAAGTTTACATCTAACGAGGAATGGAGAGAAAGAGATTTTTAAAGATGAGAGACACACTACAGTCACCAGTCCAGGAGTTAGTAGCTGAAGAGGAAGAGGAGCATTTTAGGAATAAAAACAAAAGAGATCAGTCATCAGTGAAGCCAAAGCCAGCAGAACACAAGGGCAATAAGAGATTAAAATACTGTGAATTGTTGGGAAAGCCACAACTTTAAAAGAGAAACTAATGTCAGAAATTGATTATAACATCTAGAGTGCTCTACTTTAGTTCAAAAATTGTGGTTAGTGGAAAACCTAAAGTGCCTTGTGGTGTAGAAAGCAAAGCATTGATTCTTGATTTTAAATAGGTGAAAGGAAATAAGGATTTTCACTGATAGGCATGTGTGCTAACATATTTTGCCTAGACTCATAGGAAACTGGACATTGCCCAAATGCAGTTATATGCTCTTGGTCAAATCTTCTCATCTCTTCTTTGCTTAATCTGTACTCATAAAGTCAAATATCTAGACTAGATAAATGCTGGCCCAACTTCTGGCTCTCCATCTCTGTAAGTTAAAGAGACTATAACTTTGTTCATTAGAAAAATGCTTTGACATTTTTGTTGAAGATCTTGGACAACAGCAATAGCTGTTGGATAAAAGCATAAGCATTTTGAAGAATGAGTTTAAACCTTCTCTTTGTCTTGAAGTAACAGTTGGAAATGTTTATAGGATATATGAGTGGTGGATTATTCATACTCACTAGGTTAATAGTTTTAATTCCCCACTTAAACACTTCATATATCCATATAAACATTTTTTAAGTTTAACATATTTTAAGTACTTATTTATGATCATATAGCAATATTTTGTATCAATTAAAGCACATGAATCAGAACTAAAACATCTATTTTTATCTATCAACCATTTCTATTTTTTGCAATGTGCTTCACTAATAAGAAGTGTATTTCCAATATTTTGAAGATATATTTATATATATTTAGTTATGAGCAGTGTTCATTGAGGTAAAATTATTTTAAATACAGTCATACAAATAGTCATGCTTTTATGGTTTACATTTACATGTATGTTGGCTCATGGTTTGAACTTAGTCTTCTTCGTAATATTCAGGAAGTATTTTTTTGTGTGTGTGTGCGTATGTGTGTGTGTGTTTGTGTAAGAATGCACCTATGTGTGTATTCACTTATGAATGAATATAAATTTGAATTATTAAAATTATTCTTTGTTTAGTTATATAATTTCCTATGTTTCATCTTGTTGACAAAATGATGTACACATTGATATGCTTTCTTAAAATACACAATTTAACATAATTTTTACATTAATATAACTCTTTATGCAATTAATTTATAGCATTTGGCTCTGACTTTCCTTTTAGTATCCAAACATAGATTCAAAGGTATTAAATCATAATAGATAAGATTGATTTAAATGGAAAGTAACAACTTGAAAACATGAAAAATGACATAAGAGAAAAATTATTTTCTGTTAATGACAAAGTCTGGATTGCAGACCCTCCTTTCAGGGCAGCCACAGTGGCTCTGAGGAAGGTATATTGGATCTTTGATGTGAAAATGTGTAATATTTAGTTTAATGGAAACTTAGGGATAAGCAATTAAGGTTTTTAAAACCATATGCATGTTTGGGGGTTTCTCTTCTGAAAGGAAGAAAATGACAGCTATCTTTTCAGTTTTTAAAACCACAACCTAAGCTGTTAGAGCAGCAACATATTATCCTACCAGGCTATGGATTGCTTATCCTAAACCTCAAGTGAAACCTAAAAAAAAAAGTCAACTGTACTTATAATGTTTGCATCCATATTCTGGAATTAGTGTGTCTGTAGGCAAAGGCTCTGATATCTTACAGATCAGATTCCTTTGACAGTATAGCACAATCTGTGGTCTCTCTCTGTTCTGAATTGCCTGCATGTGACTTCACTTCTGCTGCCATAATGTTCAGTGCTATAGTCATCATTAAAACAAAAACCTTCATTTTGGTTGTCTTTGCTATTCATACTTCAAAATATCGTGCTTATGATTTCAATAATATAGACTATTTCTTATTGTTTAGATTAAATTTAAAAATAGTACAGGAATTACTAATAATTTATTATTTTATGTTTTAGTATAATGTAGACACTTTGCCAGTAACCTATCATCCTAACTTATAACTTTAATAATATTTATATATTATTTAATAGATTTGGAAGGGTAACATTTTCAGCTATTAAACAGAATTGTTCCTAGAATTCCTATCGCTTAACTTTGTATCTACTTGAGGCCAACATTCTATCAGAGTTAAAAATAACAGCAGTAGATTTCTCTGTCTGTTCCTCTTAGTGGGAGCTTATCTGACTAAAAATTAAATGTCAGTTCTTGCTTTTGATGTGAACTGTAGTTCTTGGTTCACAGAAGAGGGTGTTGGGCTAAAGAATTTGACATCCATGTTGATAAGTTGTCTTTTATGGGAGAGATCCATCTGTTCCTTTTAATTCCAACATTTGCAAATTATGATTTACAGCATTAGGAAAAGTCAACATTCCAGATTTGACATCCAGTAAGAAAGAGGAGTATAGGAATCCCCACTACAGATATGTTTGTGTGAGTTATAAATGACAAAATGCTAGTGGAAGTCAGACCATCGTTCAAAGGCCAAAATGCTCAAAATATCCTATACATAGAAAATAGTAGTCTGTGTTTAGAGCTCTAAGTTTATGAGAATTCATGGTATCTTAGAAAGATGTGAAGAAAAAGATGAGAACATTTCCAAAATTATTTTGTATTCATTTGAACAAGATAATATTTTACCCAGATATAACCCATTATTGACTAATAATTCACATAATTTTATTTTTTCTCAAGATAACCAAAGACCTTAAAGTAGATTCAGTGGTGAATAAGTTAAACTATTAATTCTATAATTCATTCTACCGTATATGGATCAAATATTTCATTAAAATTAATTATAATTAATGTTGTACATGTGAGAGAAAATTTGTAGGGAGGAGGGAGTTTTCAGGATGGTAGTGAGGTGGATGTTGAGAATGTTCAATATGTGTTGCATACGTGTGGGAAACTGCCTAAAACAAATTTAAACTAATAAAAAATATGTTGAGCCGTTCAGTGAGACCCAATTCATTCAATTTTTTTTATAGTGGACAGAGGCATCACTGAACTACAATAGTTGTTCAATCGTCCGTATCTCTCTCTCATACATAAACAGACAGAAAAATGTATACACGTATATACAGACCACATTTATATACAAGATAGGTTTTATACTACATTGAACTTTGCATATATTGAAGGATGTCAGTTGTATATATTCCATTTTAATTTTGTTGTGTATCAATCTTCAGCATAAACGAATTATCCAAGAAAGTATATCTATGTAAAATATTAATGTAAAAAACAAATATATACAAATATAATAAAATATATATTATTACAAAATGTATATATTATGTATGTTATATTTGGTGACATTTATAATCTTGGTTAATTTATTCTCTATCACAACTGGTAATCAGAAACAGAAGGACAACATCCTAGTTTTATTATTATTACTATTATTTAAATCCTAGTTTTTAAAAATTATTTTCTATTGTAGTTTTCAGTTTGCAAGCAGATTGAGTTAAATCTAAAGAAGAAACTTGGTTGAGAATATGCCTCCATCAGACTTCCTGTAGGCAAACCTGTGGGACTTTTCTTAATTAGTGACTGGTGTGGGAAGGCCAAGCTCACTTCTGCTGTTTCCACCCTGGGGCAGGATGTCTGAGCTGTATAAAGGAGCAGGCTGATCAAGCCATAAGATCCAAGCCAGTAGGCAGCACTCTTCCATGGCCTTGGTTCGGTTTCTGCCTCCAGGTTTCTACTCTGCTTGATGTCCTGCCCTGACTTCCTTCAGCAATGGAGTGTGACCCTTAAGTTTAAGACAAAATAAACCCTTCTCTTTCCAACTTGGTTTTTCATGGTTTTTTAACCCTAACTAATCCAGACAAGTAAGTCTTGAAATATTTAAAACTAAGCAAAACAAACAAACTTAAAAAGCAAAAAACAAAACTCACTACCATTACACACCAGAAAATAATTTTATATAATTAATTAGTATATAATACTGATATATTTTAATTCACTAGCTATTAAAATAATAATTAGAGGAAATGAAAATGCTTCTCTCATTATTTCTTTAAAAGGATTTATGTGGTTTTTCCATCAGGAAAGATAATTATAGCTTTAAAAGTTAAGAGCATATGCTTCTTCATTATTACCTGAAATAGATTGTGTAGGAATGATGTTATTTTTCTTCAAGTGTTTGGTGAAATTCATCATTTAATATCTGGAAATATATTTGTTTGTGAATCTTTTAGAAGAGCGTGTTATTTTTAAAAATAAATGATTTTAGAAAATTATCATGATGTATTTTTTATAAGAAAAATGTTTAGAGTCAGCTATTGAGTAATAAATGTGTCAGAATAAAAAGGAACATGAATTCACTTGCCAGTATATAGTACTGGGGTTTGTTTAAAGTTGAACAATACCTTGTTTGAGATTCCAAAGAACTATCATGATATAATGACACACATGTGTGTGGTATTATTTAGTAATGGTATACTACCTTCACTGAATGTAGTAATAGAAATGGTAGATGGTATTGTATAATTCAGTTCTTGTCTCAGCTAGAGATATTAAAGTATACATTTGAAATCAGATACCTGGAATCACATGATCCTCAAGATTACATATATCACAGGGTGTAGATGAAGATGTAATTATTCTTTGCTAATTCATTCCCAGTCCTAGAGTGTTTCAGTCTCCTTACAATATAATCTTAAGCCTAGACCTGGAAGGTTTCAGCCTCCATACAATTAACCTTCAAACCTAAACCTTGAACATTTCAGCCTCTGAGACTTACTGCTGACTGAGCTCACTCTGACTCTCTGTCTTCTGAACTCTGAACAGTAAATTGTAAACCCTCTGCTTCTGATTCTCTGCTTTCTTTCTTAGCTGATTCTGGGCTGGTTCTGCTCTTCTCGGCTTCTCCTTCTTAACTGAACTGTCTGTCAATTGACTGAACTCAAACTATCTAACTGAACTAACTCTCCACTCTGCTCCTTGTCTGCTTCCACCTCTGCTTCTGCCTTGCAGCTCTCTCTGAACTCTGCTTCTGTGCCTTCCTTGCTTCACTTTCTAAGCTCTGTTGTCTGCTTCTATTCTCTGAGCCATCCATACTCCTTATCTTCTTCCACCTTCTTCTGAACTCTGTTTCCTGTCTCTGCTTTTCCTCTCTGCTTCTACTCCCTGCTTCTCTCTACTGAGTTGGTATTAAAGGTGTATGCCATCACTGCCTTCTGAATTAGGTTTAAAAGTGTGTGCTACATTGGGATTAAAGGCATGTACTAATATTCTTTCTATCATAGAGTGGCCATGCTGCTGGATCAGAGATCAAATGTCTATCACATAAACCTTTCAATGCAAGAACAGTCATGCTACTAGATTAAAAGATTAAATGTTCCTCTACAACAAGAAACTGAAAATGAAAAGTGTTTCCTTGAGAACTTTTACACAAATGTGGCCTGGTGACCCCACAAAATAGGTAACTGGCATTAGAGTGACATCAGGCACGGTTTTGAAGTTATAAAGCAGCTTGGCCATGTACATAGGCAGAGGAAAACATACATGTATACTGCATTAAGACTATTTTATTTTCTTTACGTATACTTCCTGTAATTAATGATAGTAATTCATCTCTACATCATCTAAAATGTCCCAGCAACACCAAAAAGCAAAGTCAAACCAGAACCTCCCACTGAAGTGTGATGTCTAATGATTAAAAGCTAAGAATAGCCAGTCTATTAGCCATTCATTTTTTCATTAACAAAATATGATTTCTATGGCCAGGATTTATTTCTTTGTGTATCATCATGGGATGAATACAGGACCTCATGATGCTGGAGCACTTGCTTTACCACTGACTACACTCCAAGCCTAATATCTATAGATTGACGGAAGGCCTTTTGAAAGGGAAAGAGGGTAAAGAAAGTAAGTTTTAATAAGTATATTCTCCCTTGTTTCTAAGAGTCTGTTTTCCCAAACAAACCATTTGTATTCTGACTCTCATCTTAGGGATTCAGAAAGATCAGCTCCTTCACTGAAAAGTCTTATCACACAGAATGAATTCCAGCATTTCCACAGCGGGTAGCATTCAAATATTTAAAGCAGAGAGTAAAAGGAGGAAAAATTGCTACCATCTATTTTGTGCTGCCTATTAATGACAAATGTTGTTTCTTAAACATATTTTTTCACTTTACTTTATGTGGATATGTGTGTTTCCTGCATGTATATCTGTGTACCACGTGGATGAAGTGTCGTAGAGGTCAGAAGAGGTCTTTGAATCCCCTGAGACTGGAGTTAAAGACTGCTGTGAGCCACCATGTGGGTGCTAGAATTGATCCTCTGTCTTCTCAGCCAGTGCTCATAGTTGCTCTGTTATCTCTTCCATTCCTAAAAATATATCTTTTAAAAAATATTTTCTGAATTTTAGAGTGCTACTTTAGTCAACCATCAAAATTGAAGAATAAAAACCTGATGAGATAGTTTGATTTACCACACTGTTACACAACCTCTCTTGAGGAGACACACAAAACTGCTTATTCACTCAAGGTAGAAAAATGACAGACCAAAGGAATGGATCTCTCAAGATAAGCTTAGTGCCACTGAAAATCCCACCTCACCATGCAAGAGGACCAATGGAGGCTTTACTTCTGAAATCTCTGAACAATTACTCAGCTTCTCCATTACCGAAGCATCCTTACCCCAGTCAGTATTTACTACATAAGGAGGGGCTTCAGTCTCCTAAATTTCTTAAGTTTCTTGTGAATTTATGAATCTAGTGATCCATTCAGCTTCTTCTAATAGGGAATGTTTCAATCTACAGAAAAACTCCATACAACACATCCTAATTTATAGTGAAAATAAATTGATCATTGTAGTGCTCAGTTTGTTCAATACCATAGATCCAACAATATCAAAGTTGCTGAGTGTATGTTGAAAACCAAGTCTACCTAAATCTATGATATGATTTAGGACAATAATTTAAAGTTTTCCACACCATTTGCAAAGTTATTATTTATATTTATAAGGAAAAAAAAAACTTATGTATCAAGGGCCCACAACTTATAAGAAAAGGCATTATTGTAAGAATTAGAAACAAGATCCAGGTGTTTCTTCAACTTGTACTGCTTTACTCCTAGAAAGGGCAACAGCAAAATGCTTAAAAACAGAGTGTATGAGAAATATTAAGTCTCAGATACATCAGCCTCTGAATGACGAAGGATTCTCTAAAGCTGAAAAAATATTCAGACGAGAATGTTCACCTTTAAAGATAACTCTGACTGAACTCTCCTATGGGCGAGCGATTAATTTTGATAGAAGAGAACGAATGTTCTAAACTGTAAAAGCCAAATCCAAATTTCTCAATGTGATTAGGTTATGCTACTTAACTTGCTAGATTTCTTGTCTTGACTTTGAAATAGCAATGGGTAAATACACAGTATTGACCTCAGCTACAGGAACAGGGGCAGGAATCAGCACACCCCACGTTAAACAGCTGGTATGGGGAAGGCACAGTAGTAATGACTCGCACACATGAGCTCACTTAAACCTTCAGCAGCACTAAGATATAAGACCTAATTAGTCCCATTTTGTAAGTGGAAGCAAGCTGTAACTTGTTAATTAACATTTTTAAGTTCACACAGGAAGTGACAATGCCTGACACCTGAGTATACATTACTGATCTGTAATGTTGACACTCTCAACTATTAAAGCAATACTTGATAAACATATACGTTTACAAATGTTCAGTATTTGGTTGGACAAAATTAGTTTACTGAATCATAATAGGATGTATGTAACTAAACAACTAGAATTAATTTATTGGTGTATGTGGAAAGGAAATGCTATCTGACATTGAATGAAGATGCCATAGAATAAGAGTTAGGATTGCATTAGATTGCAATTGTAATACAATGTTTAGTACCCACAAACTACAACTAGTGAAACACTTAATTGGACAGCTCTATGTATACCACGTCGCAATACTGCAGATGTGCAACTGTTTTACTATTGTACACTTAAAAGAGTTTTCTTTTATGCAATAAAATGCTGCCATTAGTTATCAAATTCTCATTTTTTGTCTTAAGCCCTTTGCTCTAAATATCTCATCCTCCATTTCAAGTGAAAACAATAAACATGAAAGAGCCAGCCTCAAGATTTTGAGGGATTTGGGCTAAGAATTTCTACAATATTTCGCAATGGCAAAATGCCTTTAAAAGCCAACAAAATTTATATCTAACCTATCAACATTGATACAAGACTGGGAGTTATATTGCTGTACACTGAAACTCATTTTTTCGATCCAATTATCTACATTTCCTCTGACTATTATACCTGTCAACCATGTTCATACAAAATTGCTGAAGGTCAATGACTCCGATATTAGCTCTGTCACACAGCGTCTGAGTTAAGTGACTTCAGAAGAAGTTGACAGATTGTGAACAGGAATAGTTTTCTATTCTGCCAATAAGGATTGATATTGACAACTACAGTAATGCCACTAGTCACTGCTGAGCTAAGGTCATGTTATAATGACACTCCCCATGTCAATCACGATAGCCTTCTGGTACAAGATATAATGCATATTAATCTAACTC
This sequence comes from Cricetomys ansorgei, assembly GCA_026225945.1. Lineage (NCBI taxonomy): Eukaryota > Metazoa > Chordata > Mammalia > Rodentia > Nesomyidae > Cricetomys > Cricetomys ansorgei. Next base: position 81,675 of record JAMJFZ010001995.1, read on the forward strand.
AAGGGGATTGAAAAGAATGGATATGATTCCAGTGTAGATTGCTCTCAAAGTATGATGGAAATATGTGTGTGCTGAAAGTATCACATTCATCAGAAGGATAATGATCCCATATATGCTTCTCTTTATCAAGAGAGCTATTGTATTGTATTAAGTGTGGGTTTCCAGAATAATTATTGCCATTAGTCTTCAAAATGGAATCTGCACAAGTCAGCTTTCCTAACTATTTTGACATTTTGAAAGACCCTAATCATTTTCCCTCATCCAATTAAGCCCGTGGCCCAGATAGCAAGCTGATCTCTGCCCTGACTGAGCATACAATACAGTTATTGGTATCTAATGGGTTTTAAATACTTTGGATATTTCTTGTGTTACATATACAAGGTGGCTCACAGTTTAACCTCTACTGTGTTCTATTTGAATAGGGCATTCTAAAACATAAAGATTCATCTACAGGCTGTTTCATCCCCATGGAGAGTCTCAAGGAAGGAAAGACTTTAATGTCTCTCTTTCAGTCCTGGAGTGGTCAAATGAGGGTAACTAAATTTATCCTTAAAAGGAACATTGTCAAGATGATAAGAACTGCTCCTAAGTATGAGGCCAAGGAGAGGTATGTTTTCTGACTTGGACCCAGGGCAAGATAATCAGATAAATATTTGGGGTTCCCTATTTGGTTGGACATTATTTTCTGTTTAGAAGAGATGGATGTGAAATTCTGAGATCACCTTCCTCTTCTAACTCCTTTTGTATTATAAAATTGTGTATAAACACTACCTAAAAACCTCATTATAGTTTCTAAAATCTGAGCTGAGAGCTACTAGTTCTTACATGAATGCCAACAGTGAACTCTTCCTTCAGTAACTAACTTCTGCAAGTGTTTTATTCCAAATCAAATTCAGCACTTATAGCTTTTATATGTCTTATATTCTACAGTCAGTAATGGTTGGAATGAAATAGACTACTTCTATCTCTTGGTACCCTTTTCCCAGAATGTCTCTCATGATATTAAATGAAATATTTTGTACAGTTCAACTCTTTTATTCTTTTATAGTTTGTCACAAATTTCTTTATTCACTTGCTATTCTTACCTACTGGAGAATCTATTTTTTAAAATAATGTAGCATGGATATTTAGCTGATTCCATAAGTTTTGTTTCTGTCTAAATAGTATATGGGTGGTCAGTAAAATATTCCCTTGCTTGCAAATAGTTTTATGTTCTGAAAATTCATATGTGGTTTAGTTGTCTGTAAGTCAAAGTAAATTTCCCATGAATCAATGT
>JAMJFZ010001996.1:0-70831 GCA_026225945.1 Cricetomys ansorgei
TTAGTAGGTGTGACCTAACAGGAGAAAGTAGTTCACTGGGACAGGCCTTTGTGGGGACAGGCTGCTTCTGGGCTAGATCTCTGCTTCCTGATCCACCAACGTGTGAGAAGTTGCTGCCCTCACTCCCCTGTCACTGTGGACTGAGCAGTCACAGTTGCTATGTCTTCCACACCATAATGGACTACGACACCTGAAACTGTGAGTCAAAATGAACTTCTTCCCTTAAGTTGTGTTTGTCAAGTATTCTATCATAGTGAAAACAAAACAAAACAACCCAAAAACCTAATACAAGAAGAAAGTATATACTAGATTAGGAACAAGAGGCACATATAGTGGAAAAATTAAGAGTCCTACAAGACTTATGTAAGACCAAATCTGTCAAAATCCCAGCATAGACTGGGGAGGGCTCAGGAAGCCTCACTTACAGCCTAGAAGCTATTGGCAATTGATGACTGCTGACTGAGCCAGGGTCAGTTTTCTTCAGGGATCTGATCCTGAGGATGCTACCTAGGATCTGATAAATGATCCTATACCCTCATACATATAGCCAGCCCTGAGTGACCTGAGTGGGTTTAAAAACAAAGCACATGAAATTGGGATGGAAAAGTGGTGGTGGTGGCGGGGATATGGGAGGAATTGGAAGGACTGGGGGTGGATTTGAATGAAACACGTTATGTGTATGTATGAAATCCTCAAACAATAAAAAATGTAATAAAAATTGCATACAATTTTATTACAATTTTTAAAGACTGGAAGGAAGGTTCTATTTCTCAGAAAAACACAACCAAAAATAAGACAGAAAACTACTGTTGATTGAAATGGAATGGTACGTAAAGATGAGGTTTTTAAAGTCCTAGGAATGGATGGGTCACAGCAGCTCTCTAATATAATGTTTTATTTTTGGTGGTGCGAGGGATTGTATCTAGGGCTTTGTGCGTGGTAGACAAGCACTCTGTCACTGAACTACAATTGTAGCAATTATTTGATCTTTAAAGATGAATTATACAATTGGTTTTTGAGTGATTCTAGGCCACATAAATAGTTAAATAACTGTCCAGATTAACTTATGAAGTCATCATATCTTTAATACTAAGGCTTCAAAAAGATAAGGGACAAAGGGCTAAGAGTATTCACTGGGCGTCTAGAAGACCCAGGATGGGTTCCTAGCATCCACATGGCAGCCCACAATTATCTGTCACCTCAGTTCTAGGGGGGATCCAATGCCCTTTTACCTCTGTGAGAGCCAGGCATGCACATACTGCCCAGAACGTATGCAGGCAAAACCCTCAGGCACCTAAAATAAAATACCTAAATCTTTAAAAAATTTAAAAAATTGTCCTCTATCTCCCATTTTTTTTTAAAGATAAGGGACAACTATAGACAAGTCTTAGTTGTCAATATAGGAGAAAAATATACAAGGTATTAGTGATCAATAGTAATGCTTGATCAAGTATTTTTAACTTAGACACATGGAAATGGATTAATGTCAGGAAATCATAAATACTTTTTTATTATATTAGCAAATCATACGTAAGTTTTAATAGACACATAGAATATCATTTGATGAAAAATAAAACCATTGATTCCCAAATCAAACATAAATAAAATCATGGAAATAGAACAGAATTCTTTAATCATTTGTATTCATCTGCTTAGTCAACCCCCAATTTTCTTTTTATTCATTCCTTTTTCTTTATTTATTATTCAAATAATTGACAACATTTATTTGCCTTGATACATTTTCATTTTTTATTATGACAGATTTGAATATTTATGTTCTATCAAAATCATGTGTTGAACTCCTAATGTCCAATGTCATAGTAATAGGAATCAGGCTTTGGGGGGGACTAGATAACCATGAAGCAGTGTTCATGAGCAATGTCAATACCCTTCTGAAGGAGATTCCAAAGAGCTCCCTCCTGCATGAGAATACATAACAAAATTATAGGTTGCTTATGAACCAGGAAGTGGATCCTTACTAGATCAAGTGTCAGCGTCCCAGTGTTGACTTCTAATCATCTAAAGTTGTGTGCGATATGCTCATATCGTTTGTAAGTTACTCATTTCATGGTATTTACAACTGGAATGGGCTACAACTCCTACCTGTATGATGAATACAGATACTCTAATATTCCAAATGGCTGGAGGAGGGAAACTACCCAGCTAGTCAAAGTTTCCTTTTGTTTCAAGAGAATTCCTCTGTAGTACCAAGTGTTCCTAAGATGCCCCTAGTTTCCATGACAGGAACTGTTTGAGATCGTAGTTGTTTGGCTTGACAAGGACACTATACTGTCAGACTGAAGGGGAAGTTCATTCATGCAGAGCCTGTTGATCGACACTCCTCTAAGACCCTACATCTTTGTTAGCTCATATGGCTTGCTATTTTATATTCTATTACAGAATTAAATCATCCAATAATCACTTTCCAACATCTGACAGCAAAAATTATCCTAAAATCAAATTATAAAAACCTTTTTCTATTAAAATGGAGGACTGGGATGCTGGAGGGATGGTTCAGTGTTTAAGAGAACTGGCTGTTCTTCCTGAGGACCAGGGTTCAATTCCCAGCACCCACATGGCAGCTTAAAACTGTCTTCAACGCCTACTACAGGGGATCCAATGCCCTCACACAGACATACATGCAGCCAAAACACCAACGTACATAAAAAAAAAAAAACAAAACAAAAAGATAAAAATAAAATACTTAAAAAAAAGGAGGAGTAGTCAAAATGTATCATCACTTTTATTCTCTGTTTAGGGAAATTCCAGGTGGTAGAAAGGTAATAGAAGCAAAATAAATAGGAACTGGAGAAATGGCTGAGTGCTGGTTAAGAAAAGCTTCCTGGTCTGCTAGAGGACCTGATTTACATTTCTCAGCATCCATGTCTTGAGGCTCAGAGTCACCCCTCATTCTAGATACAGGGAAATGTGGCACGCCTGGCTCTGTTGTCATCTGCACTCATGGGCACATAGCTACACACATATACACAATACAAAATAAACCCTAAAACAGAGACAGTTGGCACCAATGGTGGTAAAACAAGAAAATAATAACATACAACTGACGATACGGTCATAATGAGGAGATGCAGTTTGTGAGGAGCTGACGAGCCTCACCAGACGCCAAATGTGCCACCACCTTGATCTTTCACTTCCCAGGCTTCAGAACTGTGGGACAAAAACTTTCATTGATCACTAGACTCATGCCTGGTGTATGATGCATTGTGAGTGAAAAGCACAAAAACAAGTTAAAAAATTTCCAAGGATTGGCTGGGCAATGGTGGCGCACACCTTTAATCCCAGAACCCGGGAGGCAGAGGCAGGCAGATCTCTGAGTTTGAGGCCAGCCTGGTCTACAGAGTGAGTTCCAGGACAGCCAGGGTTACCACACTGTCTTGAAAAACAAAAACCAAAAACCAAAAAACCAAAACACCAAACAAAACAGAACAAAAAAAAAAATCCAAGGAGAAGGATTAATTTCCTCCCATTGTTCTGTCAGTTATTCCATATATTTTAAAGCCATGTTATTAAGTGCATATTGGTTCATGATCCTGAATCTTCTTGGCCAACTTTTCCTAACGCCAGCCTACAGAATCGGTATTTATGCCGTATGAGATTTTAACAATTTAGATGATCTTTTAGAAACTTGAGTATCAGATTAGATCTATTCAGTTTTTCCTGGCTCATTTACGGAAAGTTTATTCTTTTCTATCTCATCCATTACAGTTCTTCTTTCAAAATTTAACTCATGGCTCAGCTCAAGAATTTAAGAAGACAGTGACAGTTGTACCTGTGTGCTCCTTTCCTCCGCACATCACCAGCTTCCTTCCTTGGGAAATTGTTTTTGCCTAAATTTTGGGTTTACCGTTGTCTTACTTTAAAAATATCTTCCCAAATATATGCATATATTTTATGGTAAGTTTATGATATATGTATGTGGCGAATAGATACGGTGTATATGTCCATACATACATACAGTAAGAATATATGGTAAATATGGGTGCTTTATACACATAAACATATATATTGTGGCAGAAGAACACAATATTATCGGTTTTAAAACTTTAAAAGACTATGCATGTGCTTCCGGGACTTGTTTTTATTGCTTAACATTTGATGGATTCGTCCATGCCAACAGTAACCACAGGCCATTTATTTTCACTGCTACAAACTCTTCTGCTATTTGAAGATATCATTCTATCCCAAGGGTTGAGGTTTTTTTTTTGCTATCTTAAGCAGTGCTGCCATGAATATGTGTGCGTGCCAAGAGAGTGGTTACAGCAAGGGTTTCTGTCATGAGGGTTGTGTGCATGCCGTGTCAGAAACATGGACAAGTCTTTGTCTTTCCAAAGTCAGAATCTATTGAGTAACATAATAAATTAGCGAGAGAAGTCAGTTTTGTTGGTAGTTCTTTCTCAAGTACTCCCATTTTTTGCTTGATACACTTGACCATTGAAGTCATTTTGTTATAATTACTAGTGGTAACTCTCAGATAACACATTTTATATGTATGTATGTTTTGGAATCATAGCACCAGGGCAAGTCTGGAGGACAGATGAGAAGTTATCATGCAGGGACACAGCACTGCCCAACGCAAGGTTGTTAACTGCAGTGCAGGGTGGCAGGCATTTCAGGTGGTCAAGTGTCAGCGCAGGATAAACCCTGAGGTTTATCAGAAGCTTGGGGACAGAAGCCGAGGTCCCTCATAGGCAACGTTCCCACACAAGGCTTACAAGGAGCGACTGGGTGACAGGTCAGTATGTTTGACATATTTTCCAGGTGAGGGGGGTTGCATCTGTGTGATTGATAAGTTCAGTGTCTGGTGTTTTTTTTTTATGATTTGGTGTATTCACAGCTGTCATCAATTATGGTCATAAATAAATCATGAGTTTGTGTTTCCTGGTGTGCTGGCGGGGGGTCGTCAACGAGTCATTCTTTCTCAAAATGGAGTAACTCAAGTTAAGACTGTTGCTTTATAAAAGGAAACGAATTAAAGCTAGGCCTGCTGTCATTATGTATACTCAGGAGTGAAATTATTGAGGCATATTCTGCGTAAAAATTCAACTTTTGCTTCTATCTATCTATCTATCTATCTATCTATCTATCTATCTATCTATCTCATCTATCTTCACCTACTTATCTTTGCTGCTTAGTAAAGGTTATACACAATTCTGTGTGAAAAGAGACTGAGTATGGAATTAATAACCAATACTGATGATTTAATCAAGTATAGTAACGAAATTTCCATAAAATCCTCCAGTGACAAGGATTGGTGGGCATGCTGGTTGGTGAATGTCAAGGAGTCAGAAGGGTTGAGGATGCTAGAGACTGCACAGATCCTCTGCTCCCTCTTCCATGTCACAGTTTGCCAATCTTCCATTTGGCTGTTCTTTTTCCTGTAATCTTTATTTATTTATTTTAAATATTTATTTTTGTTTCACGTGCATTGGTTTTGCTTGCACGAATGTTTATGTGAAGGTGTCACATCCCTGGAACTGGAGTTACAGATAGATGTGAGCTGCTGGGAATTGAACCTGGATCCTCTGAAAGAGCAGCCAGTGCTCTTAACCACTGAACCATCTCTCCAGCCCTCTCCTGTGGCCTTTTAACAAACAAGTGGGTGTTATGTAAACTCTGTTCCTGCTCTCTGTAAGCTGTACTGCAGATTACTGATACTGCTGTGGTCCTGGGGAGGCCATGGCAGGGGGGATTGTGGCTGAGGACAAGATGGCAGGGAGGGCAGTGTAGGAACTCCTGAATTTTCTCCTTCCTTCCTTCCTTCCTTCCTTCCTTCCTTCCTTCCTTCCTTCCTTCCTTCCTTCCTTCCTTCCTTCCTTCCTTCCTTCGTTTCTTTTTTGAGACAGGATCTTCCTGTTTCCCAGCCTGGCCTCAAATTGATGATCTTCCTGCTTCAACCACCAGAGTTCTGGCGTTTAAGGCCACACCACACTGGAGCTCTAAATCTGAATTTAAGCTGGACTTAAATGTAAGCTTCACAAAACCCAGTAATTATTACCAGTGTCTTAAGTGAAGGAAATAATGGATGAACCTTTTAAACTGTGGGTTCATGCCCGGCAGTGGTGGCATAGGCCTTCAATCCCAGCACTAAGGAGGCAGAGGCAGGTGGATCTCTGTGAGTTTAAGGCCAGCCTGGTCTACAGAGTGAGTTCCAGGACAGCCAGAGTTACAACAGAGAAACCCAGTCTCAAAAAAAACCAAAAAAGCCAATCCAATCCAAAACAAAACAACAAAACAAAAAACTGTGAGTTCAATGCTAACTCAAATAATTGTCAAAATTGGATTGAATTGTAGGATCTCCCAGTTGGCATACAAAGAGGATGAGAGAATTGCTGTGAGGAAAAAACTCAGACGTTTCATGTCAGAAGTATTATTTTTAAACATAGTTTAGTAATATCTAAATTAAAAGTTTATGTTTTAGTCTCTTTTTAAATTTTTTTTTGAGACAGGGTTTCTTTGTTGTAATTCTGGGTGTTCTGGAACTCACTCTGTAGATCAAGCTGGCCTCAAACTCACAGGGCTCTGCCTGCCTCTGCCTCCTGAGTGCTGGGATTAAAGGCCTGTGCCGCTGTCACCTGGCCAAGAGTTTAATTTTAAACTGATTATAATTACTCTTATTTAGGACTTATTTTGGAAGTTATGCATGCTTTTACTTTTCTTTTTGTTTTTTTTTCGGTTGTTTGAAACAAGGTCTGTCTTTGTAGTCTTGCTTGTCCAGGAGCTGGCTATGTAGGCCAGGCTAGCCTCAAACTCACTGAGATCTTCCAGCCTCTGCCTCCTAAGTGTTGGGATTAAAGGCGTGCTCCACCATGCCTGGCCCTACTACTTTTTTATTTTAGCCATCCTGATAGGCATTTAGTCTTTGTATTTTCCTAATGGCTAGATTTCAGACCTCATCATATCTGTTTATTGGATGTCTGTACACATTATTTGTTGAAATGTCTAGTAACAGGTTTTGTCCACATTAGAATTAAATTGTTTATTTGTAAGTTCTGGGTGTTATGTGCCCTAGTCCTTTATCGGATACATTGTTTGTAAATATTTTCTCCCAATTTGTTATTTTCTTTAAGTTAAAAAATTATTTTATATGTATGGGTGTTTTGTCCACATTTATGTCTGTGCACCATGGGTGTGCAGTGCCCATGGAGGCCAGAAGAGGGCATCAGATCCCTTGGGGCTGTAATTACAGGCAGTTTTGAGTCACCTTGTGGTTGATGGGAATTGAACATGGGTCTTTTGGAAGAGCAACCACTTAATTCTTAACCACTGAGCCATTGGTGAGCCATTTTATGTTCTTAACCATATAAATCTAAAGGCTAAGGTTGAAATTTTGGTGAATTACAATTTATTAAGACTTTTTTTTTGAGTTGTTTTTGGTTAAAAGTGTAAGAACCTTTTTCCTAGTATTAGATTTCCAAGAATTTCTGTTCTATTTTGCCTAGAAAGTTTTGATGATTTACCTTTTATGACTCAAATCTAAGTCCATGGCTTATTTCTTATAGAAAATGAGGCTTGGGCTGTGGTTTATTTTGCTCATAAGTGTTCAGTTGTGCCAGCACCACTTGTAGCCAAGGTCGTCTTTCCTCTGTTAAATTGCTTCGGACCTTTGTAAGAACATTTACACGTGTCTTCTGGCTCTGTGCTCTATGCTGTCCGTTTGTGTATCTTTCCCTGAACAGTATAACACAGTCTTGATGAGGGTAACAACTCTGAAAATCACACAGAGCGACTCTTTCCACTTCCTTATTTTTTCAGAACTGCACTGGTGGTTCCACTTCCTTTGTCCACATATAAAATCTGGCAGTAACCAGAAACCATAGTTGTTTACACCTATGAAAGCCTTGCAAGGATTTTGACAGGAATTGCCTTAAATTTGTGTATTAATTTGGGAAGAATTCACATTTTTATCTTGAGCACTCTCAACTCTACTAACACAGCATCTCTCTCCCCTTATTTTCTCCTTTTCTGCTGTACTGATTCCAGCATTTAAACCTGTCCTTGTTAGAAAGCAACAAAGTAACACAGTCTGTACGGTGCAAGTGACAAACATCTAGTCTATTGTTTTGGAGGCTGAAAAGTCCAAGATGAGAGTCGGCCAGTTTGATTCCTGATTTGCAGACAGTGGCCTGCTTTCTACAACCTTACACGGGAAGAACATAGCTCTGGTGCCTTCTTCATTCCTTGTAAGTACACTAATCTCACTATGAGGGCTCCATTTCCATGACCTCATCTAAACATAATCACCCCCTAAAGGCATTGTGGGTTAGGTATTTTACCCATGAGCTTAAGGGCATAAACATTTTTGTTTGAGTTGTACTTAGTTATTTTTTGAGTAATTGTTTATTGATTATCTATAGAAATGCATTTTTTTTTGGGTGTATATTTATCTTGTATTCGATGACCCTGACAAACTAATGGCTACTGAATTCCTTCTATTTGTTTTGGATTCCTTGAACTTTCTGGATAACTAAATCACATACTGAGCGAAATGATGAGTAGATGTGTTTGTCTCATTCTTGACTTTAATGAATGCACTTAACCTGCCACCATCAAGTACAAGGTCAACTGTAGGGACATCGGCAAAAGGGCTTTTCATCCTTTTTTTTTTCTTATGATGAGTATATATTGAATTTTGCCAAATGATTTTCATGCATTGTGATGCTTAATAGTGATTGCTACCTTGACAGGATCTAGAATCACCTAGCAGACACACATCGGCAATTTCTAGATGAGGTTAGCTGAGATAGGAAGACCTTCCCTGAATGTGGGTGCTGCCATCCCATGGGCTGGAGTCCTGGACTGGGCAAAAAGAATATTAGCCAAGCACGAGCATCCATGTCTCTGCTTGCTGACTATGGACACAATAAGCCTTTGCTGCCTTACTTTCTCTGCCTTAGATGGTAACTTTGAACCACTAGCCAAGAAAAATCCTTCCTTTCTTATGTTGATTTTGCCAGGAAGTTTGTCATCACAATGATGAAATTAACTAACATATGCATTAGTTGATAAAATCATGTAGTTTTTTACTGTTTTTAGCTCCTTAATATATGAATTACATTGACTTTAAAATTTTAAATTTATCTTGTATATGTGGAAGAAAATGCACTTAGCCATGTTGTAGTCACGTATTGTGTCTGTGTGTGTGTGTGTGTGTGTGGTGTAGGGGGAGAGAGGTATTTGTCTGGTTTTGCTTTCTAAAATGAATTGGCATGTTTTTATAAATATTTGTATAGAGTTGGTGTTACTTTCTCTGTAAACATTTGATAAAAATTTTCAGCAAAGCCTTTTAGGCCTAAAGAGTTCTTTTCCTGGAAGTTTAAAGTTGGTCAGTCTGATTTCTCTTTAAGTTGACATGGCTGGTGGTACTTGGTTGTAACACACAGCCTTTGCTTAGAAGCTTTCTTCCTTGTTAGGTTGTCTTCTCCTGATCATCTCATGTAGAACAACCTTTTGTTCTTGTGGTTTTATCTGTGACTATTATTGTTTGTGTGTCTTTAGCTTCTTTAGTCCCGATTCTGGGGCATATGAGGCAAAAAGAAAACTCAGGATACACCGCTGTCATTCTTGAGTTTTTAGATCCCAGCTCTGCTTTTCTTTTTTACTTCCCAGAATCTTATGTTAGTTTTAGGTAAAGCATCCAAGCCTTTTAGTTGCTTTGAGTGAGAAGACTATGAAAATTTGAGTTTCCTCCTCCCCCTTTCCTAGAAGTAGAAGGGCAGGTGGGGATATTACTGAGGGAGGCATATTGAGGGAGGCTGTTCTAGCTACATTCTATTTCGGTGATAAAACACTCTGACTAAAGGCAACTTTGAGGGACAAAGAATTTATTTGGCTCATACCAAGTCAGAGTTCATCAGTGAGGGAAGTACAGGAAGCAATTGAAGCAGGAACTCAAGTAGAAACTATTGAGGAACACTACCTGTTGGCTTGTGCTATGGGTTCATGCTTAGCTAGCTATTTTAATACAGTCTAGGACCACCTGCCTAGGGATGGGGGCTCTCATCACAGGCTGGCTCTCCTTTAGAGAGATGTAAGACAACCCCTACAGACATGTCCACTGGCTGATGTAATCTGGAAAATCCCTCAATTGAGACTCCATCCTCATGTGGGCTATGCCAAATTGACAAGTAAAGCTAACTGGGATTAATGTTAACTTGTCCAAGATCATATGGAAAATGAAGTTCAAAACTGGGCTCACACACTGTATGTTCTAGATGACAGGGCTAAGGGACAGTCCCTCCCAATATTCCTTTTTCTGTGATCTTGAGTCTTGTTTCCAGTGTCTATGCTGCTTTGAATGAAAATGGATCCATAGGCTCATATATTTGAATTCTCTGTCCCCATCAGTTGGTGTAATTGCTTCAGAAGGATTAGGAGATGTGGCTTTATGGGAGGAAGTGTGTTAATGGGCTTGGTGATTTCAAAAGCCCACACAATTTCCAGTTATCTCTGTCTTTCTGCCTCCTGCTTATGGATTAGATATAAGCTCTCAGCTACTGCTCCAGCACCGTGCTTGCCTGCCTGCTGCCATGCTCCCCACCTTGATGGTCATGGACTCTAACCCTCTGAAACTGTAAGCCCCAATAAACTATTTCTTTTATAAGTTGTCTTGGTCACTGTGTCTCTTCACAGCAATAGAAAAGTAACTAAGACAATGTCATATCACATAGGTCCATGCCAAGTTTGTGTTGGGAAGTTGTGCGGCTCTTAGTTTCTTGTTTATTGCACTGATATGTATCCCTTGTTGGGTCATTTAAGTCTCTGCCCACTGTACATGGTTAATATATCATGCTGCCTTATGCCTCTGCCATTCCTATTCTTGTGTTAAACAAATGTGGGTGATCAATAGCTGCCAATTGATCCTGGTATTTAGAGTTCTTGTTGGCAAACACTGAGATGTGTTATGAAGAAGGGATCACCACCAGGTTTCTTTTTGTTTTTTTACATCTGTCTCTGCATACTTCTCCAGTGTGTTATACAGTAGATGGTGGTCTTCTTCGTCTTCTTCTTCTTCTTCTTCTTCTTCTTCTTCTTCTTCTTCTTCTTCTTCTTCTTCTTCTTCTTCTTTCTTCTTCTTCTTCTTCTTCTTCTTCTCCTTCTCCTTCTCCTTCTCCTTCTCCTTCTCCTTCTTCTTCTTTTTCTCCTTCTCCTTCTCCCTCTCCTCTTTTTTCTCCTTCTCCTCCTCCTCCTCCTTCTTCTTCTTCTCTCTTTCTCCCTCTGTCTGTCACACACACACACACACACACACACACACACCTGCCTTGAATACCCTTTCACTATTTTTGTGGATTACCTGGTTTTAATTTTCACTTTCCAAGCCAGTCCTTGCAGCATTTCTCTGGCTCCTGGGATTTAATTTTCCCCAAAGGTACAAAACTAAAAGCATGGGAACTTCTTTCCTATGTGATGCAATTGACAACTCTGTGCAGAGGCAACTTTGCTATATGATTTCTTCCATTAGATAGGACAAACTAGGATAAACCTGCCTTCTGCAGGACTGCTCACAATGGAAGGGCAGCCTGGCTCTCTCATTTCTTGCCCCACTGGCCTCTCCTATCTTTTTTCCCTTGGGAATCCTTCCTTAATAAATCACCTACACATGAGTTATAATCTCAAGCACTACAACTGGGGAGCCTGACCTAAGACATTCTATCAAAGGAGTCCAAAGGTGGAAAGCGAGGTGTCTAGCACTGTTACCATGGTCACTGCTGCTGAGGAAATGGGGAGAAATCTCAGCCAACTTGCCATGAGCTTGTTGTTATGGAGACAGACATGCTGGTTTTATCACAATGCTGCTCTTCTCCAGGTGTGATGTTGCTGGGGAAACACAGAGCCCAAAGCCTCAAAGAAATTTCTAATCTCAGCATCTTTATCCATCTGCTTATGTCTCATTAGCAAAAGTAGCCCAGTGCAATAGGAGACGTTCATGGAATCAGTATTCAACCCAACTTTCTAGAAAAGGACCCAATCCCAGACTTTTTCCTGGGTGAGTAGGAATCTTGGGCGATTTTAAAATGAGGCTTGCTAAATTAGACGGAAACAAATTCTTTTTCTGAGATGCATGATTTTCAAAACCACTGCTGGGAATGTCTCTACTACACGTTCACTTTAATCTAAGATCAAATAGGTCCACTTAGGCTTAGTCTTATTGGGAGCCTATAGATTTTTTTCAGTGCCAGCCTGTGTTCCTATCAATGAGAAGGTTGATAACAGCCCATAGATAATATCTTCTGTGGAGAGGAACTGAGGCAAGACTAATTCTGGATGCGATGACTCTCAGTGGCAGTGGTACTGATGCTGAACTGAGCGTAGGTGTGGATGTGGCCCCAGCCTGTCTCCTCAGTGGATCACAGAGTTGCTCAGTTATGGTACACTAGATAGAAACAATTTCATGGTTAAGGGGGTTGGGCTTTTGGTGCAGTTCTCAACCAGTGGGTTGTGACCCCTTTGGGGTGTTGAATGACCCTTTCACAGTGGTCACCTAAGACCATCTGTGTATCAGATATTTACATTATGATTCACAACAGTAGCAAAATTACAGTTATGAAGTAGCAATAAAAAATAATTTTATGGTTGAGTGGCAGAGCCGGGGGGGGGGGGGGCGGTTCACCACAACATGAGAAACTGTATGAGAACCACTGTGCTAAGGGATTTTCGGTTGACTCTTGAGACAGGGAGAGTCATGAAAACAAGTTTTAGTATAAAAAGTTCCCTGCTTTGCTACTGAGAAATAGGTGAGGACTTGCAGCTTTCATTGATGTTACTATGTTGAAAGTAAACTTTGCCAATTAATTAGAATTTCAAAATCTTCCCTCACATTTTTACTGCCCCTAGCCTTTCAAAGCATCAGCTTAAGGAGCCACATCCAATTCCAGAGGAAAGCAGTGGGTACATTTAGGAAGACAGAAATCGTTCCAGGTGTTTCCCACAGAACACACTTTCCTAATGGTCGCCGAGGAGGCTGAGAAGCAAAGATCAAGAGGAAAGTCACAACTGTGGTCCTTCAGGGAGCTGGAGAGCTGCTGATGCCACTCAGGGTTAAGAACAGACGAGTCATTACTGTTGACCCTCACGGACCACTTGAGGCATTCAGTGGGCGGATTTCAAGGGATTGTAGAAGCTTTTATTAACATCCTTCACTTTTGAAACCCACATATTTGCTAGGCTGGCCAAGGAAGATTAATTCCACCCCTTTTCTCTGCCTTCTAAGTCTTGAATGACTTGACAATAATGGTTGTACCTCATCATTACAAACCAGACTCAGTACCGTGCCAGCAATGAGAATATGGCATTTAATTCCTAGCCTTCTATAGCCCTCGAGCTAAAAAGGAGAACAAAGAAGAGGATGGGAGGGAGTGGAGGGCTGACAGATAATATCTGGTTATTCATTTATTTACTGTTCAGTTACCAATCACCTGGTGTGGCTTCTCAGCACTTAGACTGGTATGCAATGCGTGTCAACTGGATGTTTCTAACCAGCATGCTGTAATTGTTTTTACCCTTGCTTTATAATTTGAGTAGAGACATTGATGATTCTGTGCACTTCCGTTTGACCTAGATCCATTAAAACTCAGCAGGTATTTAGTGAAAATGGAGAAGCTGAGACCCAGCAATGACAGTGCTATTTACTACACGGATGGCAGGATAGCTACAACAATGGCGAGTCTGATGAGAGCAGCGATGATGTCAAAGATGACAGCTGCTCATCCTCACTGTCAGTCTCCATTCTAAGTGCTTTTCATCTAGGAACTTATCCAATCCTCATCACATAAACTCAATACCATTACAATTCTTATTTTTCCAGTGAAGGCACTGATGTGTCAAGTGATTAAATAAATTTTCTAATATACAGCTGATAACTAGCAGAACCAAGGGTGAATCCCAAACCAGCTCTTAACCACTGCAAAGACTGGAAATCCTAAGCAGCCATGACATACACACACGCACACACACACACACATATGCAGGGTTTCTCTGTTGTAACTTTGGCTGTCTTGGAACTTACTCTGTAGACCAGGCTGACCTCAGACTCACAGAGATCTGCCTGCCTCTGCCTCCCGAGTGCTGGGATTAAAGGCGTGAGCCACCACCACCTGGTTCTAAGTATGTGTTTTATTGAGTGCTACCAATTCACTAACGTTTCCTGACTCTCCCTTCTGTTTACCACTTGTGTTTTGAGATACAGTTTGTAGTTGATATTCATGGAGAGATCTCTAGGTGCTAGGTACTCTGCTAAAGGATTTGCAAGTAACGTATCATACAATGCTCAGAACGACGTTATGGAGCAAGGGGAGTTTAATCTATCCAGTGTAACACAATGAGGATGCAGCAGCAGAGCTAGACTGACCAATTCAGTAGCTTCTAGTGGTATATCAAAGCTGTGCCCTTGAAATATGAAAAGTCTAAATTACAAGGTACTGTGGGAATAAAATACATACTGGCTTTTCTCGTGCTATGCACTGGGAGATGCTCTCCATAGTGTAACTCAAACCTCATTTCCGGCTTCTGTTGCTCCCCACAACTTCTTCTCAATGTTGGTGATGCTGTGGGCAAGGGAGTTGAGTTGGGGTTAATGTGACCTGTGGAGGTTGGGGCTCTGAAAATTTACTTGGATTTCTTAGAAATCCCAGTGACATTTGGGGGTGAGTAGCAGGTCAGTCTTGCCAGGGGGATGTGTTATAGTCAGGAATTCTTAATTACAAACTATCCACCCTGGAAGTTGTTGGACGGTACAAGGCTGTCTCTTGCTAGGTAGGCAGAGAGTATAGTGCAGAGTAAGGTGGCAGGCAGGGCCACCAGGACTTTGGAACCTGCCAGGCACAGAGGAGGCCACGCTTTCTATTTTCCTGGGGCTTCCTAGTCTAGCAACCCAATTTTTCTTTCCAGAATGCTACTTAATGCACTTCTCCAAGTGCATTGTGGAAAACGGCTCCACAAAACAGACTCTTGGCTAGTTGTAGCAGCCTGTTCCCACTCAAAGTTCTGCGGATGTAAAACCTGATTGGCAGGGTTCTGGTTAAATATTCTCCCCTGGTCCAGTTACTAAGTTGGTTTATGTAAGTTGGATAAGATGACTGCAATGGGAAGAGCTGCTTCTAAACGTCTCACTTGCTATTGCATCATAGTTGAATACTTTGCCAGCTTTTTTTCCTCTCCAGTAATTACCGAAATTCTTTCTAACTCTATAATCAAGTCATAGTCGCTGGCCTGTAAAGCAATATGGCTAGTGCTTTTACTTAAGGTTGCCCCAGATTCTGTTGTTTCAAGAAAGCCATTTCGGGCTTTGACGATATGAGTACCTCCTTCCACCTCCCTGGGACTGGGGATTGGATCTCTTGGCCTACTGCGCGGTAGGCAAGCACTCTCTCATGGGGCTACGCTCTAGCTGCTTTATTTTCATTTTGAGATTGGTTGCCAGGCTAACATCCAGCTTGTGAGCCCTTTACCTCCCCTGTGGCTGGAACTGCAAGCAGGTGGCCCCCCTCCCCCACCATATGTGCCTTTTGTTATTTCGATGTCGTGGGTATGAAATGAATTAGCTTGTGGCAGCATGGACCTAGAGGAGACCGTGTTAAGGGAAACATGCTGCGCACAGAAGGACAAATGCCGCGTGATCTTGTTTAGGTGCGGAAGTTTGAAAGGCTGACGTTCAGAAACAAAAGAGAGTGGTGGTTTTCACGTGGGACGGAGATGGGAGGCGTTGGTCCCAGGATGTAAATTTCAGCTAGACAGGAAGTATATGTTCAAGGGACTGATTGTACATCATGGTGACTGTCGTTAATAATAATATAGTATTTACTTGAAAATGGCTAACAGAGCAGATTTTTAAGTGTTTTCACCACAAATAAGAAGACACACATGAAGTAAGAGACATAATTAGCCTGGTTTTTAGATGCTTCCATAGTCTGTGTCTGTTGTACACCAGAAATGTACTTTTTTTTTTTGGTTCAGATCCCCGTTATTTATTTTTAATCAGTGTACGCTTTGGGTTATTTCTTAAATGGGGAGATACTCATTTGGGATGATTTTCATACTCAGAGCTAACTTATATAAATCATGAGACTTGACAGGTGGACCACACCTTTTTTTTTTTTTTTAGAAGGGGCTCAAAAAGTGGCTTCTCTGGAAGCAATCTCCAAACACCAGAAGACTGACTGCAGATAATTACCTTGTGGTAGGTTTGGCAGTGGGGTTATGCAGTTCTCTTTCTTTAATCTGTATTTGTCTTCCTTATCCTCCATCCCACCCCCCCTTTTTTTTTCCTCAAGCCATGTTCCTCCACAAGATTATTATCCAGGAAAGTTCAGAGTAACATGGCCAATTCAGAGGTGACTGCCTTCATGATAGAACTGGATGTTTTTGGCCTATCTAGCTTTCCATAGTGTCAGATTTCCCGACGTAGCGAGATCTCGGCCTCCACAGTATGCTAGGAACTAAACTTCAAGAGTGAAACGGCACGACTGTCAGTGTTGCATGGGAGCTCTGAAATGCCCACAGCAACTGCTACCAACTGCTAGCAGCTCAGGTTTTTCGGCAGTTGAATGCGATACGATCTAAGCCAAACCTTCACAGGGCTCTCATACAACTTCTTTGTGCTACCTTATTAGTAGAGAATTAGTTGGTTCACATGTTACATGTACACAGATCAAGTTAGAATTGCTGGCTTTTTACTGACAAGACAAATCAGTTCATTTTATCACAGAAAGAAAAGAATTTCCATGGAGACTAGGAAAGTAAATTCAATCATCTACATGATTTATGCTAAACATTTATTTTGATAGTTATACAGTTTTATCTAATTTTATAAGGGAAGACATAGCTTAATTATTTGTATATTGAAAGTAATAATGGATACTAAGTATTGAATATTTCCTATTTGCTGCCCATCTTATATGCTTACATGCTCTTTAGCATACCAGCGACTTACATGAAGATTATCCCCATTTCACTCATGAGAAAACTGGTATGCTGAAGGCTAAGAGTCAGGAAGTAGAATAGTTGGTATTTGACACATATACAATGCACACGTGTGCGCACACACACACACACACACACACACACACACCCCTACTGAGCCCATTTAGTGTTTCTCCTATGTACATGTGTTTAGGACCGAACACTTGGGATTGGATAACCTATAACCAATCAGGGGGCTTGTTCCTAGAGAAGATTGATTCTTTTCTCTCAGCATCTTGGGTGCCTATAGCTCTTCATATAGGGATAGGACCTTGTAACTTTCCCCCTATCTGCGTTGTCATGAGAACTGGTGTTATCATGCATGTCTTGTTTAGACGAGTGATGGGGATTTCCTGGATACAGTTTCCCTGTCCTATATAAAAGACACAATCTCCACAGACTCCCTGGTTTTCTTGCTCTTCTAATCTCGTACCTTCCTCTGTGATGGTCCCTGAGCCTGAGGTATGGAGGTTCCACCATGGATGTTAACAGATGGGATTGTACTCCATTGTCACGTACTGTCTGCATTCTAAATGCTTATGCTTGGGCTGGAGAGTTGATTCAGCAGTTAAGAGCACCTCTTGCTTCTGCAGAAGACTAAGAGTTAAGTTCTAGCACCTACTTGGTGGCTCACGACCACCCATAACTCCAGCTCCAGGGGATCCACCCCCTTTTGATCTCCGTGGGCACCAGGCATGCGTGTAGTGCCCAGATACACATGCGGACAAACATGTCCGCTCATACATGCTCATACACTCCTACATGTCAAATAGTCTAAACAATGTTTATCCTTATACTCCCAGATAAGTCTCGTTCCATACTCACAAAGAATCTTCACTTTTGCAGCAGATGGTGGCTCTTGACCTTTTCAATAGCTCAAGTTACCCTTTCCTTCCACTTCTTATCTTTTAAGATTTAGATGCTTTTAAATTTAATTACGTAGATTTCATATGTGTATAATGAAGCCCGAGGGTATTTTTTTCTGATTATAATGAAGATAACGAATGATACATTTATGAAGTACAAATCAAACTGATGGCAGAGGCCACCAAACACTGGCTTTTAGACCCTAGTCAATGTTTCCAAGTTATTTCTAATATCCTGAGGAAATATTATGGGTCCTCAGGAATAGGAGCCATCAGTGCTTGCCCCGGGCCTCTGTCATGTTTGTGCACAGAGTCTCTTCTAAGCCTCAGAGTTCCCTGTCAGCACTGGGTTCTGGCTCTGGCGGAGGGTAACTTCTGAGGCTGAGCGCTCAGTCTGCTTTACAGCAGTGTTACTTATACCTGGTTTTCAGCATGGGAACCCAGCCCATGGAACAGTGCCACCCACATTTAGGTATTTAGGTCTTCCTTCCTCAACTCAACATCTCTGGAAACTCTTGGAGACACCCTGTGAGCTTTGTCTCCAAGGCGACTCTACATCTGGTCAAATTGACAATCAGGAGCAAACCTCACAAGATATTCCGTCATCTGGGTTAGCGAGAGCTGTGTCTCACCATATCAGGGATTCATGAGCTTTGTTTACGTGTCCTAGTCTCTCTCTACTTCCGTTCATGGGTCATTCCCAAGTGTTAGGGATAGACTCAAGGTTACATTATTGCACAAATGTCTAGGGGGTCTCTTTAACTTGATGCCTAATTATATCCCCAGAGCTCAATATGGACAAGGTTTTGGTATAATACCACATGGGGCTCTGGTGATGAAATAGTGCTCCTGTGGGCCAAATAGGCCAAAAAGATGGGTTTAACTGAACTACAATTCAGAACAAGGAGCAGAAAAATGTGTCTCTCTAATCCTGGAGGTAAATTCAGTTAGGTTTCCTTGAGATGCCTTTTCTCCTAGACTGTATCTTAGCAACAGGGGTGAGTGGGTGGGGGTCAGTGGAGAAGGGTAGTCAAGAGGTAGGAAGTATGTTTGGGGATAGTCATCCATTTTCTCTTGAAAATACCAAAATGGCATCACTCAATGGTTGGCTGGAGTTTCATGAGATTACTCACACGTTTCCTTAAGAATATATCATATTTTAAATTATTTGAGAATTTCAAAGATGTATGCAATGTATTTTTTTTAATCTCATCCCAACCCAGTGTTTCTCAGTCCTCCCACTGGAACCCTTTCCACTGCACTAGGATCCCACGGCAGTATCCAAGGCCAGGAGAGGAATGTGGATGGAGGGGAGCTGCCAACAAAGCCCCCAGGACAAAGCCATGCTAGGCGTTTAACACTTGAGCAGAACCTCAGCAGTTCCTCCTGTGCATGGCAACTTTTGGAAACCCACAGTTGCTGTGTGGACCTCTTGGCCACACGTGCTAAAAGTGACCTTTCCCCCGTATATAAGAGCATGTGAAATCCATCATCCTTTTCTGATCTGAGTCTGGAGCCGCCAGCAGGCAGTTATCTGTGCTGGGGAATCATCTGCAGGCACTGGGAGCCTTGCCCATCACCTACCAAGCCTGGGTGGCCTCCTGGGATGCTTCTCTTGGCAGGAGTGCCTTCCAGCTGTGATGATTATTAGCAAGATTCTGGATTATTTATGGAAATGCTCTCTTCCGTCAATGTAAATTGTCATGAATTGGTTGTAATCAAAGTGATTTCGGTTTGAGAAACAGAAGACTGAGGAACTTCAATTTTGGGAATTACTGTTGCCATTAAAGCTCTCAACAGTGATGGGAGCTGCAGTTTGTTGTATTGGAAGTGACTATTGGAAGTTGGAGCCAAATGGCTTGCAATCAGGGCTCTGCTCTTCCATCCTGACTAACCATGATGGCCAGTCCGTTAGGCTTCAGGGATCACCTGTCTAATGTCCTCATTGAGAGCAGCCCCAGGGAGCTTAGTGGTTGAACCAGAGCCAGGTGGCACAATCTCCTCTTTGCTCTGATCCACACGACCACGCTGGTTGATCTGATGGGTATTTATTTAACTCCTTGATTATATCTGTATGATGGTGTTGGATCCCCTAGAACTGGAATTACAGAAAGTTGTGAGCTGCCGTGTGGGTGCTGGGAATTGAACCCCAGTCCTCTGGAAGAGCAGCCACTGCTATCAACTGCTGAGCCATCTCTCCAGCTCCAGTTTCTTTATCTTTTAAAATAAAAGGATTCTCTGACCCAAGTCTCACAGGACTGCTTGGAAGAACAGGACTGAGGAGTTTGATTCTTTTCGTACCATGTGAGCACACATTGGGAAGACAGTCATCTGCAAGCCAGGAGATTCGATCTTGGCACTTTGATCTTAGAACTTCCAGCTTTCAAAACTATGAGGCAACACACTTCTCTTGATTAAGCGACCTGACTGGTTTATTTTGCAATGGCAATGCAGTCCATACAGGGCCTAGGATAGAGCATGGTCTATCAAAAGTTAAAGAAACGAGATGGTTTGAAATCTTTCAAAGTCAGATCTTGAGAGAAGGGTCAGCATGCCAGTCGTTTGTTTGGAAAGCCATTCAGGAAGCAATGTTGAAGGCTTGGGAGAGTGAGGTAGAAGGTCAGAAAGCCTATGGTGGGTTATAACTTTGGGTAGCTGGAGCCCAGTCACTGGGAATCCCTTAGAAGTCTGTGTGCAATGTGCCTCAGAGTTTTCCTAGGTCAAGGGGACTGTGATACTCAAATGCCAACATACCTTCTCAGGGAACACATCTCAACACTTTAGCTACTTGCACCTGCCAGTCTAGCAAGCAATCATGTTTGCACGCTGCTGGGCAGTGGTGTGCAGAAAGACAGGCAGGGGGACTGAATGCAAGGGCACAGCCACAGCAGATAGAACATCCTTACTTTTGTGTTTGCTTGATTTTTGAGTCAAAGTCTCGCTATGCAGTCCTGGCCAGCCTGGAATTCAAGAGCTCCTCCTGCCTCTGCCTTCCAAGTGCTGGGATTAAAGGCTTGTGCTACCACTTCCAGCCCAGCTACAACATTCTACTAGATTAGCAATTCTCAACCTGACTCCTTTGGGGGGGGGATCGCCTAAGACCATCTGCATATCAGATATTTACATTATGATTCATAATAGGACCAAATTACAGTTATGAAGTAGCAATGAAGATAATTTTATGTTGGGGGTCACCACAACATGAGGTTCTGTATTAAAGGGTCACAGCTTTGGGAAGGCTGAGAACCACTATACTAGGTGGTAGTACTTACCCTGCAAGGTGAGCACCCAGCATGTCAGGGTTGTGAGAGTGCAGATTCTGACTATTTGCTAGGTCTGGAAGTGATGCATATTTAGTCATCTCTCAACAATGCCCAGTGTGGCTGATCCATGGATTAAGATTTTGAGTGAAAACAGAATCTTGCTCAGTTCAACAGTGTTTCCTGGAGATTTGTGATCCGTCCTCTGGGGATTCATTGTATTTGACAATAGAGAAGAGTGAAACCAGAGTCCTGGGATCAGGTGCTGCTGGGACCATACAGACGACCCGAGTTGGTGCACAGACCGCACAGATGGCCCAAGGTGGTGCTTGGATCGCACAGACAGCCGAAGATGACCTTGTTTTAGTCATTCATGATTGGAAGTGCATTGTACTGAGTTCTTTTTTTTGAAAACAGAGGAAGAGAAAGGTGGGGGTTCATTCAAACAGTTCATTTTTTTGAACAGAAATTACCCTGTAAAATCAGTAGAAGTCATTAGCACAGATCCACCTTCGAGTGTGAGTCCCATTATCTTATTGCTAGCCTTTCTGAAACCGTGACTGTATTTTCCTAAAGCTTCTGTCCATTTTTAACCTAAAGAAAACCAAACAAACACCCACTTAAGTTGCCATAAAAACAGTACTTCACAGCCTGCGAAGTGTTTTCCACCACATTATCTCATTATATCCTTTTGCAGGCCCGAGAGAAGTAATCTACAAATGGCATCTTAAAAGTCTGTGGCCCATTAGGGCAAGTACATCTCACAGCTGGGTATGTGACATTCCAGAGCCAGTGACAGTGTGAACGAGGAAGACAGCATGCAAACTATACTGTGACCCAGGGCACTTAAATGCTACACTGGCTATGAAAAAGCAGTTCGGTCTCAATAGTACTCATTTCTCTTTCTCAGACTTCCCAAGTTAGAAGTTGAGACGTGTCTAGAAGGGTCTTACAACCATCCTTGCTCCGCATGAATCCTCAGATCAACCAGTTGGCTCTTTGGTCTGTCAAGCAGTTTTGAAGAATCTATAAAATGACTGGTCCACCAACCATGCCTCGGGAGTGTAGACACAGCATATGGCTGTCACCTCTGTCTGAATAACCAATGGCTCCGGTAGTCAAAGAGCAAAATGTAAACAAGAGGGCCATGCCTTCCTCTTACATGATAGAGTGACTTGGATTTGCTAAATCTTGTGAAAACTTGGTTTCAGTCACTGGGCATGGAGCTTTGCACCTGTAATCCCAGGACGAAAGAGGTAAAGAATGCAGGAAGATTATGAATTCAAATCTGAATTGGCCTACATAGGAAGACCTTGTCAAGAACGAAACAAACAAATGAACAGTAAATTAACTTTCAGAGTTCCACGATGAATTCTAATCATGTAAATCATAACTGTCAATTGTATTGTATCTAACATAACTGTATACCAAAATAAAAAACTTAGGTTTTGCTTATAATGCCATTTAATAACATTATTTATAAGAAGTTCTGTAGAATTCTGTGTAAGATGTTCTGTTAGTTATTTTTGCTTTTCACTCTGAGAAATGAACAGTTCAGTAGGGCTGAACGGGTGGTTTCCAGGTTGGTTAACTTAGTCTAGTTGGTCTCTGGCTTCTGGGCTAATCCCTCTGGTTCTTCTTTCATTTCACGGTCACATAATACCTACTGTAGCACCCGGTGTCCTGCTTCCCATATTTGACTTTGAACAGAAAGGAGGCCTCTACTTTTATTGTTGTTACTGCGATCCTGGAGAAAACTCAGAAGTTCCTACTGAATTCCTCACCTACCCTTTTGACCTTAAGTGGCCCTTATGATCCTCTCCCCTCCATTGCTGGGAAAGCAAGGGGTCTTCCCTGGACTCATGCTGGTTACTATGTTTCATCCTCCAAGACTAGAGCAGAAAAGCAAACTTCCCTGGGGAACATTGCTTCCCTAATACTGAACAAAATAAGTATTGCTAGCAAAGAAAAAGGAGAATGATGTGGACAGGCAGGCGATATTATCTAATGTGTACATTTTTATTGTTTTGTTTGAATAATTCCTCTATTGCCTTTGGCATCAGTTAACTTTATGTATTTGCTATGTGAAGAGATAGATGCTCAAAGATAGCGAGCACAATATTATTTCCAGGTATGCTTGGGCAAATGTTTCAAGAAGAGAGTAGCATGTGAGTCAGCCGACTAATAAAGATCACTCTGATCAAGGTGGGCTGACATCACACAATCCTTCGTGGACCTGGTTAGAACAGAAAGACAGAGTAAAGTTTAGCTCATTGAACTTTGCAGAGATAGGGAAATATATTGTGGAAGAAACTGGGTCTATTGAATGTTTGAATTCTTTATAAAATGGAAACCCTCCTGTCCAGAGCTCAGTAGTGGTAGGTAGCCCTGCCATATTGGTGTCTGCGTAAGATCTCCAGAGGAGTCAGAACAGAAGTGGTGTGAGGTCAAAAGTTAAGGGGAGGTGGGGTCGAAGAGGCTCAGCAGTTAAGGCTGCCCTTCCAGAGGACCCACGTGGTTTCTCACAACTGTCTGTAACACCAGTTCCGTCTCAACACCTTCTGACCTCTGCAGGCACCATGCACGCAGTGGTGCACAGACGTACATCCAGGCCAAACATCCATTCACATTCCTAAAAAAATTAATGGGGTCAGGGTTAGGGTTAGAAAATTAACAGAAATTTTGGAACTTAAGGTTAGGGAAAAGGCAACATAATAAGATTCTACTGTGATCAAGTATCTGCTTCTTTTATGTCTTTAAACATAGGAAAGAAGTGATTTAATCCAGAATCTTTTTAGCATTAACATTATTGAAGAGTTGTGACTTCAGCAGGGGTCACACGCTCACATTCTCATCACCGATTTAAAGACACAGGTATAGTGTTTCCACCCTATACTACCATTGCCGATTGAAAAGCCGATCAAAGCCCGTTGGAAGGGCCTATGGAAATCACAAGGTTTTGGAACCATCATGTCCAGCTGCATCTCGTGTTCCAATCTGACTATGTAAGACTTAACCAGCACACCTACACTTCAGCACGCAGAAAAGAGGGGAGCAGAGGAGGCTGGGGTGTTGGGTGTCAGCTGGCTTCTTAGGAATGTTGAAAGTAGCTGCTTCATGGTACATCTGTTTGCTCTCATCACTCAGAATTTAGCCCCATAGACCACCTCGCTCTGAGGCAGGCTGGGAAATACAGTTTTGTCTTGAGTGGACATAAACTTAACTAGGAATCCTGTTACCACAGAAGAAAGGCAGAATGGATATTGGACAAACAAAGAGAAGCTTGTCCCAGGGTGAGAAGGTCCCGACCCCCCTTCATAAGAGAGACTAGACTAACACTCATGACTCTTCACTTTTGTTTGCATTTATTGAGTGGAAAGTCCTTTTATTCTCTCTGCACCTCACGAACTCCTTAAATCCTTTGCCATCCACTGAGTTTTTGTTTGCATTCAAAGCTTACGTCAATGCTGCTTCCTCAAAAGGGTGCTCTTAGATTTTTCCAATTAGACTAATTTCTCCTGCACTCTACAGCGGGAGAACTGCCCCTTGGTTCTTATTGCAGCGAGGTGTTCATTCCATTTCATACTGTCCGCCTCAGCTTCTCTTTAAACGGTGAACTTTCTGAGCACCTTGTCTTGAATCTAACCGTGTTCCAATCTACACGACACCCACATGAAAGAGAAATAAACTCACATAATGTTTCAGCTAAGGTAATTTTGTTCTTTTATTATTTACAGTCAAACTTAATCCTAATATAAGATTCTTTTCTTCGCGGAGATGGGTACCATGTTACCTCTGAGCTGATGATCACATAGATTCCATTCATGAAGTGTGGAAGACTGAATGAATGTTAATGAATGGAAGAAGATTGGGAAGTATTCCTAAATTGATGCTATGGTATGATTTCAGTAATTTCGTACTGAGGAGTTGGTGAGGGCTAGAGGGCGGTGTGATTTAAAGGCTGAGATATTTGATACAAACTCTTGGCTAAGTGGCTTACAAAGGCAAGACCTCTGGTGAGGTCATCCTCCCTAAGCCTTGTTTCTGGACAGTTTACAAGAGGGATGAGAGTACTTTGTGGGGTTGTTGTGAAATTAGATAAGACATCCACAAGGAGGTGTCTTAGAAGTTGCTCTCTGAATCCTCAGGTCCTGCTCATTCATTGTTCTAGTCACAACGCCAGACACTTGTACTCATTTAGGGAGAAGGTCTGTGTTCCCTTTCCCAAAGCTACCGAGCTCAGTTCACCATGGCTCTGGGTTTGTGGAAACAGAGTTGACACAGAAGGCAGCTTACTGCTGGCGACAGAAACAGAATACAGAAAGTTCCAGTACTGTCATTGAGATGAAATTTAGCATGCTGACAAGGACAGTGTGCTGCCACCATTCACTTAGCAGTATCCAGATGAAAAGTTTAGGCATAGAATGCAGGTACTCACTGATGGTCTCAGTAGTCATGGAGACGTAGCGGATGATAGTAAAAATGACAGACGTGGCAGTTCGGCTGACATGCGGGCTGAAGCAGACCTATTGAACTGGATCCATGGTGACGGTATCCCGAGCATTTCATAGTTCTCTGAGGAACACTGAAACTCCAGGTTTTATCTTTATTGACAGCAATACAGAAGTTATACTCATCATGAGCCAAAAAGCAATGAGTCTGAACTTTAGAACTAAAGTAAAGCAAGCATATGTTGAAATTTTAAGGAAGAGTTAATGCGAAGAATTGGTTAAACGGTGACTTGTGAACTCCCTAAAGCTTAAGAGTGATTTTTCTTCATTTTACATCACACAAAGTTTTCACGAATCTCTTGCTATACTTGAGGCATATGTCTAACAAAAGGCAAATATCCCAATTCATAAAATTCTTGATGAATATTACTTCCCTTAACTGTTCTGTTGCTTTCCTATAGCCACACAGCAAATTGCTGTAAAAAACAACAGTTGAAGCAACACGTTTCTTTTCTCACAGTTTCCAGAGTCAGGAGTGGGAGCTTAAGGGGCTCTGCCCCTAAGCTGTGATCCAGGGGTCACCTGGCTGTACTCCCATCTGGTGGAATGACTGGAGAAGAATCTGCTTTGAAGTTCATTCCATTTCTGCATGAACTCTGTTGATTGGCAAGGTTCGATTTCTTGTCCTAGGAGCTCTGATTTCTTTCTGTCCTCTCAGCTCCTTGAGACCACCTATAGTGTACTGGCAAGCAGTCTCTCCCATCATGGCCATTGCCTTCATCAAGCTAGTAAAGACAGTCTACTGAATCGGCTAGCGAGATGCAGACATATAGTTAGCCTTTTCTGCCTGTGATGGATTGATTTCAGGACCCTAACACATACCCTACTCCTAAGATACTCTTTCTTTCTTTCTTTCTTTCTTGTCTTTCTTTCTTTCTTTCTTTCTTTTCTTTCTTTCTTTCTTTCTTTCTTTCTTTCTTTCTTTCTTTCTTTCTTTCTTCTTTCTTTCTTTCTTTTTCTTTCTTTCTTTCTTTCTTTCTTTCTCTCTTCTTTCTTTCTCTCTCTCTCTCTCTCTCTCTCTCTCTCTCTCTCTCTCTCTCTCTCTCTCTCCGCTCCTCTTCCTCCTTTGAGACAGGAACTCACTATGTAGCCATGGTTTTCTTGAAACTGACTACATAGACCAGGCTGGCCTCAAACTCATACAAATATGCCTGCTTCAACCTCCCAAGTGCTGGGATTAAAGACAAATGTACCACTACCACTTGGCAGATGCTCATTTCTTAAACGGCATAGTATTTCACATAACTAGTGTATGGTCTCTCATATATTTTAAACTTAACATCTCTAGGTTGCCTATAACATCTAATCCAACTTAAGTACCATGTAAATAGTTGTATTGTTTAAGAAATATTACCCAGAGAACAGTCTGTAAATGTTCAGTACGATGTTCTCATAATAATAGTGCGAATATTTTCAAACTATTGGTTGAATTTACATATGTAAGACCCATGGAGAGCTGACTCTATGTGTAATATAATCTTGGAAGTGATCTTCTATAACTTTCTCCAAATTCCACTGCTGAGAAGTGAGTGACACATCTCACTCCCATTTTTGGGGAGACAAACAAAGGCATGAGCACTAGGAGGCAGGGACCAGAGGAGGTCATTAATGAGTCTAGCTGCTACAATGATCAACACAGTCCTTTGGGCTGGAGAGAGGCTCGGTTCTGTTGGATAGTTGAAGATATTGCTGTTTAATTAAAGAGGCTAAATGGACTGATGGCTAATAGAAGTGATAGTAGACTTGGGTTCCCTTAACTCATAGTTCCATGATGAAAATTTGATTAACTAAACCATCATCTATATCTTTGGGTCTACCATCCATCCATTCATACACCCAACCAACTATCCCAGCTCAATGTTCTTTTCACTGCCTAAAAATTTGTATAAATGTATAAAAGTCTCAGGCTGGGGATGTATCTCCGTTGGTAGAGTGTGTACATAGCATGAAGCCCTTGGGCTTGGTCCCTAGCACTGTGTAAACCAAGTATGGGGATGCATGCCTATAACCCTAGCCCTTTTGAGATGGAGGCAGGAAGAGAAGAACTTCAAAATTGTCCTGAGCTACATAAAGAGTTTGAGGTCATCCTGGTCTAAAAACAAACTCAACTGCAAAATTTCAGTGGCTGAAACAGCAAAGGCTTATTTCCTGCTCTCATGGCATATCCAGTGCAGGAGACCTGGATGCCATCCTGTACCTTCTTACTGGGTCTAGGCCAATGGCCCAGTTCCTACGTTGAAGGTGCTAATCATCTGGTAAAGTGGAAAAGAAATCTGGTGAGTCTTATGATGGCAGCCACATGTTGTGCTCTGGAAGGAACACATAGGCTTAGCACCCATTGGCTAGAACTACTAACATGACTCTGCCTAACTCTAAGTGGAGGCAGGAAGTCCAGTTTTACCCCCAGAAGTGGGCAGACCCAGAAATGCTCAGAATACAATCAGTGATATTATTACTACCACCATCAGAAAACTAACTTTGCTGGATTGGATGTTCACGTTTCCTTGTTGCCCCATTCATAAGTTAAAATCCTAGTCTTTCAAGGTGGGTAGCATTAAGAGGTGAGGCCTCTAGAAGGTGATTGGAGCATGAAGGCTATATCCTCAGGAATAGGGCTGGACACCTCAGAGAGATAGTTTATCTCTTTCCTTACGAGGACACAAAGAAAGTCACCACAGATAAAGCAGAAACTGGTCCCTCAGCAGGCACCAAATCAGCTGGTGCCTTGGATCTTGGACTTCTCAGCCTCCAGAACTGCTGTTTTCAGGCCGGTGGTTTTATTGTACTTTTCTAATATCAGCCCGCATACTCTAAGACACTAGCGGAGCCTCAAATGAGATCCTGGCATCTTTGCATTCATTATTAGTCCACAGTCCCTTAGCCAACCATTTTTGCTTTCTGCTCTGAGACCTGATCTTACTAGCTCATCCTTTGACCTCCTGATTCACTTGTTCAGACCTGTATCACCTCTAAAACCCAAACTTTGTAACTGCTTTTCCTTCTTGATTATAATCTTTGCTGTGTAGTGTTCCCATAACAGTGTTTTCATCCAAATAATTCACCGACTCTTGCTGCACTCCTGTGACACTAAATCTAGGCTCAAATCCTACCTGCTAGTACCTCTATGAAGCTGAACAAGTCAGTCAAAATATGGTAACTCCACAGTGAGTTGCCACTT
The DNA here is from genome assembly GCA_026225945.1 of Cricetomys ansorgei. Classification (NCBI taxonomy): domain Eukaryota; kingdom Metazoa; phylum Chordata; class Mammalia; order Rodentia; family Nesomyidae; genus Cricetomys; species Cricetomys ansorgei. The sequence continues at coordinate 28,790 of JAMJFZ010001996.1, forward strand.
AGGGAGAACATTATGATTACATCATTAAGTGCTCCCCTCTGTTCCTTTCTTCAGAGAGACAACAGGGACCAACCTAAATTTAATTAGCAAGTGTCTATGGAGGGGGAAACATCAATGGAAAAAATAGATCAAAGGATCAGACATGACTGAACCCAGCAGGAAAGCTTGGCTGACCATGTTCTGGGCAAGTAATTATCTAAAAAAGGTGAACAACAAGCCAACTTAGCAGTTGCTCTTTCATTTTGGCTCTTTGTAAGAACTGTAACAAGTAAGATAAAATTTTAATGCCATGGTAAGCAGTCTTTGAAGAAGGGTGTATTAGCACAGAGTTCTCAGTGGGATGTGTAACAAGGTACCAAAGAAAAAGATGCACCTGGTTCTCCAAGTATGTTCACTGTAAAAGAAACATTTTTAAATCCCATAGCTCTATATAGTTAATCATTTTGGAAATTTCTGCTACCTCACAGGCTAAATTGCACCCAACTTTATTGTGCATACACTTCTTCACCACCATAGCTTGTGAGGGAAACTTGTTTGAGAACAGGGGAAATAGTGGTTTAGTGTGAACAGATATTCTGGGACACATCTTCCTCCTAAAGGTAAAACCATGGCCTCTAAGATTTAACCCTACATGGTGTATTGGCTGGTCAGGATGGAGTGAGTCTCCTTTTGCTGCCGACATTCTTCCATCTTGTTTTTGGTTTTGGTTTTTTTTGTGTGTGTGGTTATAATTGGACTCTGCAGCCCCTGGATTCTTCTGTTTCCCTAACACAGACACCACAGGCAGACTGCAACTTAAACTCCAGAGAGTGTAGGCCTTTATGCTAGAGGGTTTTGGGTTTTTTTCCCGTCATTTGGTCATTGCTAGGACCTGTCAGTCCTGTCTCCTTCCCTTCCCCCCTCTCTGTCTGAATATGAATTCCCAAGACCCCAAACAACACACGGCTCTGGGCTTGGTTTGACTGAGAGGTTCCCCCAGAAGCACAAAGCAGGAGTGGAGGAGTGAGACAGGTAAGGAGAAGCTAAGGGAGTTAGCGAATCAGTGCCCATGGTGGGAAGTTGGGGTTCAGTTCCGCAGGGGACCCTTTGTGACGGGGTGGAACATGCTGCAGAACGATCCCACGGCAGACAGAGGAACACAAGATATTTATTCTCTAGCTCCTTACTTCACTGTGGAGGGAGGTGGCCCAGGGGTCACTCCTCAGTTCTTATGTGCCTTCCCTGAACACATTCCAGAGGCCCTCTCTGGCAGAGCAACGGACTAGATGGTGAAGAAAGCCACAGTGCCACATGGAGATGGATGTGAACATTTGCCAAAGCTGTAGGGTGGCTGAGAGGATATTTGGGGGAGGGTTGAGGACATCAACATTGTCACCAACAAGGAGCCCTGGAGAGCTGACTGTTCCCCACAGCTACTCACTGCCCTCCTCTGGGATCTCTGGACGTCATAGTTCTCTCTCCCAAGAATTAGACCTCACTGAGTATAAATCAATACATACAACACATATGCACCCATACTAACTCCCAAAATCATAACTATACCACACCACAGAGACACACACATAAACATTCAACATGTGCACTACACACCGCACACACACACACACACACACACACACACACACACACTGTGCCCTGCCATGTATATGAACATATATACACATATCATACAGATACACATCACGCTCCCCAACACACTACACACATGCCACACATGCATACTGAATGAAAAAAAAGAAAGAGCACATGACTGCTCAGAGGTGCGGTGGAGGAGAAGGTTTAGTGTGGACATGAGGGAGAAAATAGTTAAAGGCAGAGACATCTGGAAGAGTCCAGAGTGGAACACGGCCATGTGAGGAGAGAGAAGGAGGGAGAACAAGAGAGGAGCCGCCAACCAAGAGGGGTGGCCTGAGCCACGAGACTGGCCAAGAGGTAAAACGGTAAAAAGGTCCATGTAGCCAAAATGGCTGGAGTATATAGGGAAGAGAAGCTGGGGGAAGGGCAGCCCAGCCCCTGAGATGGAAAGTTCAGGGAAGGGGGCAGGGTATGCTAGCCAGGAGGACCCTGTAACAGGTAGGGATTGAGGAGTGCTGGGAGAACTTGGATGCTGGAATCTGCTTTGATATATTAATAGGCACCTCAGCCATTTGTCAGATTTGAGACCTAACACACACCACACACACTATACACGCACTAGACACACATCTCACATGCGCACACAATGTGCCTATACTACACATATATCATATATACACACCATACACACACACATTCCACATGCACAACACACACACACACACACACACACAAACACACACACACACACACCACACTCACAGACACGCACATATACTTTGCTGTAGTTTATTTGCATTCGGGAGTTCTCTCTAATAGTTTTTTCTTTCCCTTGCTGTAGGAAGTGACTTTGAAATGTCATAGTGATGACATTTACTTCAGAAAACTCCACGGTAACTGTTTACATTCTTAAATATTCACTGCAAATGAAACTATAATGGTGGAATTGTAAGCACATAGTTTTTTTGTTTATATCACGTGACTGTGACTTTTCTCACACTACAGGCTCATATATAAAATAAACAGTGGATCTGGTGGTTCTTACAAGTCTCCTCCTGGGTAGAGGGCTGCTGCTGTAGTTTAAACAGTCTCCTTAGGAGAGCTCAGTATCTGCATGATCCAGGCTTTCAGGTTTTCTTCCTCTATTGGAAGGAGATTCCTCTATTTATAGGATGGAGCCTCAGGTGACTTCATGGTCATAGTGACTCAGGAAGTTTTGAGACAGGCTTTGATCCTAGATCCAGGCATCATTCTGATTTTTGCTTCTGATGACATTTGTTTTCAAAATCAGTTTTCCTGCGTCCTTCTAGTGGTGAGTCTTACCCATACCCAGCTTAGAACACTACTTTATAGCCCTTAGCTCAGGATCACTTTGTATTTGTCTTAGTAGACCCTCAGTTGACACCATATGGAACATATATATGTGCCTTCCATGTAACCTGGGAACTGTAAGAAAAGGAACTGCTCTGTCAGCCCCTCCCTCATCTGCCTCTTTTTCAGCCTGTTTTGTACTCTCTGATACTGACCTCATTGTCACCATGGGGGATAAGGAACAAAGAATAGAATCAGTAAGATTATGCCCCAGTGATGGTTAACTGTAGACTTGACACAACCTATTAATAATGCAGGGACAGCCAGCCCACTATAAGCAGTACCATCCCCTAGACTGGCTACTCCGGCTGTATAAAAAAGCTAGCCAAGAATGAGCGGTGAGAGAGCCCACATCGCTTTCCTGCTGTAGCTTAGGAAGCTTCCATTATTTTTTTTTACATCCTTGCCAATTTCTCATTATACTACTTCTTTTTTCTAATTATCCTACCATGTGTGATGTGATATCTCAAGGGCTTTTGATTGGCATTTCCCTGTAACCAATCACGTGGAACATCTTTTGGGTGCTTGCTGGCTTCAAGTATATCTTCTTTAGAAAAATATCTTTTCAGATTCTTTCAAAGTTGGGTTATTTTCTTTGTGTTTATTATTGACTGTGAGAGAGTCTTTCCTTTCTTTCTCTTCCTCTCTCTCCTTCTTTTTCTTTCTTTTTTCGGACCAGAGCAGCCTCGAATTCAGAGATCCGCTTTTCTCTGCCTCCCAAGGCTGGTTTTAAAGGCATGTGCTACAGAGGGGACCAGCACCCTCTAGTGGTTGGCGACCCTGACTGGGCTCTCAGCTTTCTTATGAGATCCTTACTTTTCAGAGCAAGCATGAGATACAAGCCAGTCCAATGTTCAGATCCTGACCAATTAGAGAGATTCCCTAGCCACTGCCTGTTTCCTCTAAAAGCCTTGTGCACCCGGAATTTGGTCATCGCCATGTTTTTTTTAATTGGTCGATCCTGACACACCAGAGTGTGCTCTGTGGAAATTAACTGCTTTGTATGGCCACACATTTCTCTCATTGTCAACTTGAGCCATTTTGAGGACCTACCACACTACCACACCTGGTAATGAAAGTTCTTATATAGTGGATATACAAGCTCCTTATGAGATACATGATTTGTAAATACTGTTTCATTTTGTGTGTTGACCATTCATTTTTATTTATCAGTTCTTATTGGAGTAATTAAGCAGAGGAAGTCTCACTACACAAACCTTTTGGTATAAAACCTAGGATTTTTTGGGGGGATATATATATATATATATATATATATATATATCAATATAGGACCTTGGTCTTCAGAAGTAGGAAGGAAGATATTGACTGAAGGTCAGGGAAGCTATTTTCCAGTATTTTGCATCTTATCTTTAAACCATGGATAAAAGCTTCCTAGGCAATTTCCAGAATATTTAAATCAATTGGACATTAAATTGTATTTGTTGTAGTTACCTTATTAGAATGGACGATTAACATTTGATAAGCATGATCAGAGAGGAAAGAGGAAAACATTTCAGGACAAAATCCCCAGGTAAAAGAGGCAAGGAAACTACTCCATCATTTACCCCATTCTACAGTTCATGAGGAAGGCAACAAGCAGTTTCAGAGTCCTGTGACATGGAAGGTCTCAGGTTAGCTGCTACTGTAGTAGAGGAAGTGTACCCAGGAGGAAGTCTGCCTGGAGTCCACGGCATGCAACCTCTCATTCCAGCACCTGCTGTACTCCACCAATGCATGCTTCCCAAGCCCTGACACCCATGGTAAAGCTGTTCCACTTGATGCATTTGATTAGTGGAGACAGCCAGTGTTGCCTATCTTGCATCTGCTGGCATCTTTTCTTCTGGCCTTGCCACCTTCCCAGTATCAGGGGGGATGGCAGCTTCAGCCAGGGAGTGCAATCTTGTCCTCAGTATTGGCTTTCGGCAGCCTGGTGTGCCATTAGGACAGTGTGTTCTCTTCTGTCTACACCCATGCATAGCCCCATGGTGAGGACGGTCTACACCCATGCATAGCCCCATGCTGAGGACTGTCTACACCCATGCATAGCCCCATGCTGAGGACTGTCTACACCCATGCATAGCCCCATGGTGAGGACAGTCTACACCCATGCATAGCCCCATGCTGAGGGCTGTCTAAACCCACGCATAGATCCATGCTGAGAATTGTCTGGAAATGCTTTCTGTTTACCATCATGTATACAAAGAGGTATTTGGATTTATGTTGGATTTGTAATGGATCTTGACACTTTATATTCCCATTTTTCTGGGGGGCTTTACAGTTAGAGAGTGTTTACAGTACATTTATACAGGTGGGAAAAGCACCGGCTTTCCCTGGGGTCTATGCTGGCATGCCGGTTAGAAGGTTGAAGAACCGGCTTTCCCTGGGGTCCATGCTGCCATGCCGGTTAGAAGGTTGAAGAACCAGCTTTCCCTGGGGTCCATGCTGCCATGCCGGTTAGAAGGTTGAAGAACCGGCTTTCCCTGGGGTCCATGCTGCCATGCCGGTTAGAAGGTTGAAGAACCGGCTTTCCCTGGGGTCCATGCTGCCATGCCAGTTAGAAGGTTGAAGAACCGGCTTTCCCTGGGGTCCATGCTGCCATGCCGGTTAGAAGGTTGAAAAACCGGCTTTCCCTGGGGTCCATGCTGCCATGCCGGTTAGAAGGTTGTACTGTTATTTTTGGTCAGGTAGGAAAGGAAGAAAGTTACCTATTTGGGAGTGTTGATGACAAAAATCTTTTAAGCTGACAGGTTTTGCTGCCTGTTCTTCTGATATGCTTCCTTTAGAGCTATAATCCATTAGGGAGGGCAGCAGCTGCTGGCGACACCCACCTGTCTGCCCAGACACCACTGGACTCCTCTCACCTCCCGGACTCCTCTGGGTCCTGACATGAAGTTTAGCTTTAAATAGAGCATAAGAGGCACGGAGAGACAAGCATCCCACCCACCGGTGGCCCATCATGGTCTCTGCTCCAGGCTGTCCTTCAAGGTGTTCTGACAAGCTGTCCCATGCCTGGGACGCTGTGAAGCATAGGTGTGCTCTCTCTTCCTGGGAGGACCCTGAGAGCTTGCTTTCTTCTCATTTTTTAAAACATTGAAAATAGACTTTTTCCATACATACTTTTTCCATATTATGATTACAGTTTCCTATTCCCCAACTCCTCTCAGATCCTCCCCTCTTCCTCTCCCACCCAAATTCATGCCCTTTCTTTAATTAGAAAACAAGCAGGCCTCTAAAAAAATAATAAAATAACAAGTAAACTGAAATAGGACAAAACAAACAGAAGGAAAAGAGCAAAAGAAAAAGCACAAGAAACACATATAGATGCCGAAAAGTGCTCAGAGAGAGAGAGAAATCCAATAAAAACACGAAACTGGAAACCACGATATATGAGCCCTCCAAACTCAATTAGATGTAATCCATTCCTGGAACTGGAGGTTTCATTTGATGACTAGAGATGTGTAGTTTAGGGCTTTGTCTCCCTCTTATTTGATGATTCCATTAAGATTTCTTTCATATACATCCATATTTTAAAGAAGTACTGTATTAGGTTTTTATGAGACAACAATTTTAATTTTAGGTGCCCTTCCTGCATTCCTTATACTTCCCTCCCTTAGAACCCTCTTCTTCCCTCGCCCCACATGATCCTGCCATTCCAGCTCCCTCCATCTACAGCTGTCTGCTCCCTTCCTAGGAAGATCCCTTCTAATCTTTTCCTCCATACCCAGCCTCTGTGATTATAAGGATTGTAGCTTGGTTAGCATTGATGTAATAGTTAACATCCACATATAAGCAAATATATACTGTATTTGTCCTTTTGGGTCTTGGCTACCTTACTTGGAAGATTCTTTTTTCTATCAGAGTACATTTATTTACCTAGGAATTTCATTTTTTAAAAATAGCCAGGTGTTATTTCATTGTGTGCTTAAATGTGTCACATTTTCTTTATCCATTGATCCATTAATGGACATCTGGGATGTTTCTAATTTCTGGCTGTTATGAACAGAGCACCAATGAACATAGCTGAGCAAGTGTTTCTGTAGTAGGGTGTAGAAGCCTATGGGCGTACGCCTAAAGTGCTGTCTTTGCATCTTGAGGTAGTTCGATTCCCATCTTCCTGAGGAACAAGCATACTGATTTCCTTACTGGCTGCACAAGTTTGCACTCCCATCAGCAATGAATGAGCGTTCCCCTAGCTCCACATCCTCACCTGCGTGAGCTGTCACTTGTTTCACTGATCTTGGCCGTTCTAACTGGTGAAAGACAAAAACATCATCTTGAAGTTCCGTGATGACTAAGGATGTTGGACATTTTTTTGAGTGTTTCTCAGCCGTTTGTGTATCTTCATTTGGGAATTCTGTTTAGGTCCTGTATCCCATTTCAAAATTGGGTTATTTGTTTTCTTGATGTCCAGTTTTTTGAGTTCTTTATGTACTTTTGGTGTTGATCCTCTATTGGATGTGTAGTGGCGAAAATATTTTCCCATTCTGTGGGTTGCTGCTTTGCCCGAATGATGGTGTACTTTGCCATATAGAAACGTTTTAGTTCCGTGAGATCCCATTTATTAATTGTTGATCTTAATGTCTGTGCCATCAGTGTTCTGTTTAGAAAGTTCTTTTCTGGGCCAAGGAGTTCAAGAGTATTCCCTACTCTCTTCTATCGGATTCAGTGTATCTAGCTTAATGTTGAGGTCTTTGATCCATCTGGAGTTGAATTCTGTGCAAGGCGTTAAGTATGGATCTGTTCTTCTACATGCAACCATCCAATTTGAGCAGCATTTATTGAAGATGCTGTTATTTTCCCAGTGTTTCTTTCTTAAGAATCTGTGGTCCATAGGTGTGTGGATCTATGTCTGGGTCTTCAATTTAATCCCATTATCAGTTTGTTTTGGGGCCAATATCATGCTGTTTTTATTACTATAATTCTGTAGTACAATTTGTGATCAGGGATGGTGATACCTCTAGCATATCTTTTATTATTCAAGATTGTTTTAGCTATTCTAGATTTTTTTTTTGTGTTTTCATATGAAGCTGAAGATTGTCCTTTCAAATTCTGTGAAGAATTGTGTTGGAATTTGGATAGGGATTGCATTGAATTTTACAAGATTAATCCTACCAGTCCATGACCATGGGAGCTCTTCCCATTTTCTGGTGTATTCTTCAATTTCTTGCTTCAGTGGCTTTTGGTTGTTGTTGGTTTTAGAGACAGGGTTTCTCTGTTGTAACTCTGACTGTCTTGGAACAGTCTGAAGACCAGGATGGCCTTGAATTCACAGAGATCTGCCTGCCACTGCCTCCCGAGTCCTGGGATTAAAGGTGTGCACCACCACCGGCCTCCCTGCTTGCTTCAATGTCTAAAGTTTTCATTATACTAATCTTTCACTTGCTTGGTTAGAGTTACCCCAAGATATTTTATATTAGTTGAGGCTATTATGAAAGGTTTGTTTCCCTGATTTCTTTCTCAGTCTGCTTGTCATTTGTATAAAAAAAGAACTCCTGATTTTTGTGAATTAAATTTGTATCCAGCTACTTTGCTGAAAGTATTTATCAGCTATAAGAGTTTCCTGGTGGAATTTTTAGGGTCACTTATGTATACTATCATATCATTTGCAAATAAATATACTTGGATTTATTTGTCCTTTTTTCAGCCTGTCTTTTAGTTGTCTTATTGCTCTAGTTAAGTTCTGTGCTGAATAGGATTCAGGAGAGTGCAACCATGTCTTGTTCCTGATTTTAGTGGAAATGTTTTGAGATTCTCTCCATTTAGGTTGATATTGGCTATGTGCTTGTTGTAAATCATCTCCATTATGTTGAGGTGTATACCTGGTATCGCCAATCTCCCCAGAACTTTTATCATGAAGGGGTACTGGATTTTGTCAGAAGCCTTTTCTGCATCTAATGAGATGATCACATGGCTTTTGTCTTTCAGTCTACCTCTTTTGGATGTTTATATGGTAGCTTACACTTACTAATTTATGTATGTTGAACCATCCCTGCACCTCTGGATAGAGCCTATTTGGTGATGGTGGTGATCTTTTTGATGTGTTCTTGGATTTAGTTTGTAGGTATTTTGTTGAGAAATTTTGCATCTCTGTTCAAAGGGAAATTTGTCTGTGATTTTTTTCTTTGTTAGGTCTTTTTATGTTTTGAGTCTCAGGTAACTGTGGCCTCATAGAGAGAATTGGGCAATGTTCCTTTCATTTTTATTTTGTGGAATAATTTGAGGGATATTGTTGTTAAGTCTTTTTTGAGAGTATGGTAGAATTTTATACTATAACCTTCTGGCCCCTGGCTTTTTTGGTTGGGAGACTTTTTAGTGACTGCTTCTCTTTCTCTAGAGGTTCCAGGTCTGATTCAATTGTTCGTGTGATCTTGTCTTATCTGACGTGACTTTGGTAAGTGGTATGTATCAAGAAAATTATCCATTTCTTTTAGATTTTCCAATTTAGTTGTATGCAAGCTTTTAAATTATGTCCTTTTGGTTCTCTGGATTTCCCCAGCACCTGCTGTTATGCCTTCCTTTTTGTTTCTAGTTTTGTTAATTTGGATATTCTCTCTCTCTCTCTCTCTCCTCTTTAATTAATTTGGATAAGCGTTTGTCAATTGTTTTGAGTTTCTTGAAGAACCAACTCTGTTTCATTGATTCTTTGTATTGTTTTTTTTTTGATTGTTTCTATTTTATTGATTTTAGCCCTGAATTTGGTTATTTCTTGCCATCTACTCCTTTTGGGTGCTATTTCTTTTCTCTGTTCTAGAGCTTGCAGAAGTGCTATTAAGTTACTAATATGAGATATTTCCAATTTTTAAAAAGCAGGCAGGCACACAGCTCTATGGACTTGCCTCTCAGAACTTTGTTGTGTTTTCATTTTCATTCAATTCTTAAAAAAATATTTTTTTATTAATTTATGTCTTGTCCCCCTTTTAATTCAGTAGTGAAGTTATTACGTTTCTGTGAGTTTGTAAGCTTTCTGTTGGTGTTCATATTCAGCTTGAATCTGTGGTGGTCAGCTAAGGTGCAGAGTGTTATTTCAGGTTTCTTGTATTTGTTGAGACTGGCTTTGTGTCAAAATATAAGGTCAATTTTGGAGAAAGTTCCATGAACTGCTGAGAAGAAGGTTTATTTTATCTTATTTTTTTATATTTGGGTGAAATGTTCTGTAAACACCTGTTAGGTCCATTTGGTTTATGATGTCATTCAGCTCCAACATTTCTCTGTTTAGTTTTTGTCTGGATGGTGAGAGTGGGGCATTGAAGTCACCCATCATCGCTGTGTGAAGTTCAATAACTGCAGCAGTGCCTCTTTTTATGAACTTGGGTCCCCTTGTATTTGTTATATAGATATTTAGAATTATAATATTCTCTTGGTGAATTTTTTTCTTTGATGAATATGTAGTGTCCTTCCCTATCTCTTTTGATTAGTTTTGGTTTAAAGCCTATCTTGCCAAATATTGAAATGGCTATACCAGCTTGCTTCTTGGGCCCTTTTGCTTAGAATATCCTTTTCCATCCTTTTGCCGTGAGATAATGTCTATCCTTGATGTTAAAGTGTGTTTCCTGGATGTAGCAGAAGATAGATCCTGTTTTTGAATGTAATCTGTCAGTCTGTGCCTTTTTATTGAGGAACTGAGACCAACGAGCAGTACTTGTTGGTTCCTGTTATTTTGTTGTGCTGTGGTTTCTCTCCCACCTTCTTTTTGATTTGGTGGTTTGAGATTTATTTCTCATGTTTTCTTGGGTGTGGTTAGCCTCTTCAGGTTGAAATTTTCCTTCTAGCACCTTCGTAGAGCTGCATTTGTAGATAGAAACTGCTTAAATTTGCTTTTATCATGGAATATTTTTCTTTCTCAATTGATTGTGATTGAGATTTTTCTGGGTATAGTAGTCTGAGCTGTCATCGGTGGTCTCTCAGAGTTTGTACTGTCCAGGCCCTTCTGGTTTCTAGAGTCTCCATTGAAAAGCCAAAGGTTCTTCTAATAGGTCTGCTTTTTAATGTTACTTGGCCTTTTTGCCTCGCAGCTTTTAATATTATCTTTTTTGTTCTATAAATTCAGTGTTTTGATTATTATGCGTCATAGGGAATTTCTTTTCAGGTTCAGTTTATTTGGTGTTCTGTATGCTTCTTGTACTTTGATAGATTCTCTAGGTTATCAAAATTTTCTTTAATGATTTTGTTGAGCATATTTTCTGTGCTTTTGACCTGGGTTTCCTCTATTCTTGTGTGTTTTTGTTTCTGTGACAGGGTTTTCTAGTGTAGCCTGGCTGTTCTGGAACTCACTCTGTAGACCAAGTTGGCCTCGAACTCACAGAGATCCACCTGTCTCTGCCTCCTGAGTGCTGGGTTAAAGGTGTGCGTGTGTCGCTACAGCCTGAGTTTCCTTTATTCTTATTATTCAAACATTTGCTCTTTCCATAGTATCCTAGATTTCTTGGATGTTTTCTACCTTGATTTTAAAGATTCAAAATACATTTTCTTTGATTAAAGGATCCATTTAGTTTCTTTTGTCTTCAAAGCCGTTGGTGAGGCTTACCTCTGAGGTTTTTGTTTCACTTCCTAAATTTTTCGTTTCTAGCCTTACTGCAGTTTGGATTTTCTTTCGTGATTCTACTCTCACGTCTTGAACTGTTTCCTTCCTTTCATTCCATGGTTTGTGTTTTCACAGAGTTCTTTAATGGATTTATCCACGTCCTCCTTAAGGTCCTGGTTCATATCCATAATAGTTATTTTGAAGTTGTTGTCTTATGTCTTAGCTGTATTGAGTTTCTCAAGGCCTACTAAAGTAGGGCTGCTGGGCTCTAGGGAAGACTACTGTCCTGGCTGTTACTGATTGTGTTTCAACCCTGATGTTTAGGCATCTGGATTCGGGATGATTGTAATCCAAGGTGTTGATATTTGGTCTTGGCTTTGTTGGATGGGTATTCCATTCCCTGGTTTCTGTTGTTCTTTCTGGATCTTAATAACTGAGACTCCAAGTGGCAACCCCCTCAGGTACTCAGAAGCAGTCACTACCAGATAACCAATAGCCACCACACTCTCCTAGGTTACGCTGCAGCAAGAACCACCCCCCAGGCTCAGTGGATTGCTACAGCTTGCTGATTCTCCATACACAACAGGCAGTGTGGACGTTGTGAATCAGACCCTTGACGCTGCTCAAACATCCTCTTCACTCCGGCATCTGGGCTGTGGGAACAGCACCTCTTCTGGGCTCTTGAAAGAAGATAAAGAATCTCAGAGTTAAACTTTTTTAACCTCCCCACCTCATGGTGCAAAATGGCACGATTGTCTTCTCCTCCACTCTCCTTCCTCCTGAGATTTCCACCCCGGGACATTGGCCACCCGGGACAGTACGCTGTTTGGATGGGTTTAGAGCTCCGTTCAATCTAGTGCTTTGAATGTTACCCTGGTGCCATCAGCAGGACAAGAATCATCTTGAAGTCATTCCCTATGCACTCAGAGACGGAAAACTCTTTGTCTGTTTCACGCCAGAGTCATAGAGGCAGTGTCTGCTGGCCACCGCTCTTCACCCTTTACGACAGCTCATGTGGTGGGGAGAGACAGAATCAGAAGGGAACGAAGTAGGTCCGAGATGGAGAGGGGAGCCCCGAGAGATTCTGTGTTGGTGTCCTCAACACCTACTTCTGGTAGTCTTAGGATTCAGAGGCTTGAAGAATTTCTTTTGTATCCTGCTTTGTCAAAGCTGGAACAGGATATTACTTTTTTGTTTGTAGGAAAAAAGAAAAAAAAAAGAACAGTGGTTTCTCTTCCTTTGGTGATGTGTGAGCTCCAGAGGCGGTCGAGAGGCTGCGTTGTTTGCCAGGATTATGCTGGTGGCAGCAGGTAATAACAGGACTTGAGAAAGGTGTAGCCACTGCTGTCTACTGAGAGGAAGCCAGGGGTGAGCGCTACAAAGGTCAACGCTGAATTTAAATGCACCTTCTTTTTCTTGGCAATCATTAAAATAGCATTTTATTCACAAACGTTAAACGGTTTGTCATGTCTCAGGAAAAACAGTCATTAGCAGTTTTATGCAGCTCTCATGGGTTGTAATTATGTTGTTACATATATGGACACTCTAAAAAGGTCTTACTGAGGAGAAATCTACTTTTTTTTTTTCTTTTTTCTGATAATGAGGGGATAAGAGAGGGTGATGGATCCCACTCAGGAATGAATCTGAAGAACTGGTTTTTATACTTGTGGGTAGAGGAAATTCTGTTTTGAGAGGTCCATTTGCTAGGTAGTTTTGAGCTGTTAAAAAATAAAACAATTTTAATACTGAAAGACAAAGGTATAATTTAAACTAATTATAGGGTTTTTTTTTTTTCTTTTTTTCATGAAGTAGGGAATCAACTTCTTCAGTGATTGGGGTCCTTCCTTCAGTAAAATCACCAAGGAAAAGAAACATGCATGACAAAGATGTGCTCTGGATGGGGAGGCTGGGCACTGGGACACCGTTACCTCTGTGACATCCCTGGCTTCTGAGAATTCCCGCTAGAACACGATGGCCTGAAGGGCAGGTTCTCCCCAAATCCCAAGTCCATAGCTTCAGCCACTAGCTCCCAGGTTCCCAGGGACAGGTGGAGTAACATGAACAATTGTGTTTGAGGATAGTCAGTGTGTACCTTCTGCCTAACCTGTGGGTGTCCTGAGATCCGGTACAGGCTGAGATTCCAGATTTAGTTGGAGATGAGACATATACAGTGGCAGCTGAGGGACAGAGAGGCAATGGAGACAGCATTGGTGTGAGGGGCAATCTCGGGTCCCCAGGAACTTCCCAGGGCAGCGACAAGGATACATCCTAGAGCGATTGCTACTGGGATCAGGGAAGGTGACACTAGGGGTCTACGAGTGGGGGTTAGAGCAAGAAGTTGGGACTGGGGAGAGGAGAAAGCATTTTGGGGTCCTAGGGTTTTTCTGAGGGCAGTGAAGAAGTTACAAGGACTGTTGGAAGGCCCTAACTATGGAGGGATGAGGGTTTAGTCTTCACACAGGCAGTCACTGCTTGGGGATCAACATTTTTATGATCTGGGGCTATGCCTGACCATTTCCTTAATATATCTACCATCTTCCTTCCTCTTTGGCTCAAGATTGGAATCTGATTAAAGATGGATTCCCATCCATCCCATCAGACTTCCCTTCAAGGACTCAAGGTCATTTCCGCCAAAGTTTAATATCATTCAACAGTGTGGACTATAGCAAACAGACATTTGCATTGTCTATTTGTAAGTTTGTCTTATCAGCGGGATGTTAGACGCTAGGCAATTGCCCTTCCCTTGTTACTCTGGTGGTTGGATAGTTTACAATCTCACCCGAGAGTCTCCTCTTGCATACCCCAATCTTTCCCAGGGCTGAGAGAAGGGAGGGTCTGTTTATGCTGTTGATTGACCAGGAAGAGAATTACCTACAGCCATCCAAAGGGGACAAATGGCCACTGTGATGGAAAAAAATACATTAAAGTACTATTGTTTTCTACCTAAGGATTAATAATCATTTCCTATCAAAAGTGTCTCCAAACAAAACAAAAAAACCAAAACCTAAACCAAAACACCTTGCCTTAACTCAATGCAAAAGGCTCTGAGTAGTCAATGCTGGGATTTGACCTGCTGGCCAGCTAATAAGCCCAAGACTCTTCTGAGGAGTTCTGTGTCCTTCCTCCTGCTTCTGATTGGCATAGAAATGTCCAGAAAACACCTGAGACCAGCAAGTCTCTTCAAATAAGACTAGAAAAAAATAACACAGAATTGTATTTTATTTTAATTATTTAAAAAAATATTTATTTGTTTTATTGTAATTGTGTGAATGTTTAGCTGAGTGTCTGTGTGTGCACCACATGCATGCCTGGTGCCTGGGGAGGTTAGAAGGGGGCATTGGTTCCCCTGAAACAGAAGATTTACAGGCAGTTTTAAACCAACATGTGGGTGCTAGGAACTGAACCCAGGTCCTCTGCAGGAGCAGCAAGTGCTCTTAACCACTGAACCATCTTTCTAGCCCCATTATTTTAATTAATTAATATTTTGTGGCACTGGAAATTGAAGTCAGGGCCTCCTTCATGGTTGTGGGTTGGCTGTTACTGAGCTACATCCCCATCTTCTATTATATGATTTAAAATTATATAAGAACATAAAAAATGTATATAAGAATGGAACACTATGTAATATTTTGGTATATTCATACATCATATATTGCTTAAATCAGGTGAAATACACCTATTTGTGATGGTTGCTCTTCACAGTCAGTTTGAGGGATTTAGAAATACCTAGGAGCCGCATTTCTAGGTGTGTCTGTGAGGGGGTTTCACAGAAGACATACCCTGACCTGGGTGACATATTCCAGGGGCTTGGAATAGATAAGGGGTGAGGGGAAGGCAGGTAATGGCAGCATTAATTTCCTCCTGCTTCCCGAGCTGCCTAGATGTGAGCAAGCATCATCTCAGGCTCTTCCCGCTACCGTGCCTTTCCTGCTGCATCGGCCTGTACCTTCCGACTGTAAGCCACGCAACTCTAAGTTGCTTCTGTCAGGTGTTTAGTCACTGTGACAAGAGAGTAACTATTAACAAAATACTCCTCATGGGGAGAATATTCAGCAACCTTTCTTCTTGCTTTATGAGGAATTCAGTGTGGTCATCCCCCTGGAGACACTACACCAGAGTTTCTTCCTCCTGTCTACCTGCTGGAACAAGTGCAGTTGGTGCTAACTGGAATTTAGTGCCCATTGGTCAACACCAGTGGGGGTTAGAGAGAAGTCAGGGGATGTGGGCACAGTCCTGGGCAGCAGCGGGTCAGAGGAGACAAGGCTGAATCCAGGCTCAGGAGGATTCCAAAGCTGGCCATTTTAAGTAAGGACTCAAGTCAAATTCAGAGACCAGTGCTGAGCAATGTGGCCATTGTCACTAGTCAAGGAAGAACCAGAGGCCAATGGACACAGCAAATCTGAGTTAAAGGCAAGACTACAGCCGTGACCGAGCTGGAGCAGCCATACTGGGGAAATAGGGGCTTGTGAGTGCCTGACTGGGGTCTGTGGAGCAAAACAGATGGCTGATGCTCGGGGCCTCGGCACTCTCTGGAGCTCCCTGGGTGTTGTCATGGCTACCTTCTTATTAAGAAGTAGTGGAGACAGCGGTCCCAGGAAGGGCATCAATCACATAAAGTTGTTGTGCCTTTTCTCGCCCTGACAGCACAGGCAGGGGAAACACTCTGCAGCTATTTCATCAGAGAAGTAATCACAATCCATTTATGCAAGGTGACAGAAGAACAAATCTAAGGTACAGTGGCATGCCTGCAATTCGAGAGTTTGAGAGGAGAGAGAGAGAGAGAGAGAGAGAGAGGAGAGAGAGAGAGAGCGCGAGAGCGGAGAGATTGGAGGTTGGACACACCTGTAAATTCTATCCCCCTCCCCAGTGTCCCAGGCTGGAAACCAAGTCTTTAACTCAGGTCTGAGGGATATTTATCCAAACTGTACCAATATTTTATACTACACCTCTCAGGCCTGAACCTAAGCTACGAAGCAAAGGAAACGTGTTTCTGGAGGAAACGCCTTGCTTTGAGTCGCCGCTGTCTCTTTTTGTATCACTTGTGCACATTTTTGCTGACGACCGAAGGAGGACACTGGGACAATCTCTCTCTCCTTGGCCCCGTGAGGCCTCAAGGTAGACATGCCTGCAGGGGGAGGAGTCTGGAGGAGGAAGTTGAATACTTGAAGCATCCTCTTGAAGGAGATGGCAGACTCCAGTGCCTTCCTGTCTATTTCACAGAAGCCGTAAGGTCCGTAGGCCATCTTTACCCTACGTTACTGCCACAGCGTGCTGTGTCGCCACAAGTCCAAAGCTGCAGGACAAATGGCTACAGGCTGACCGTGGACCTCTAAGACTCTGAACCCAGGTCACCGTTCCTTCCTCGTAAGCTGATAATTTCAGGTATTCAGTCACAGCGGCAGCAAGGGGACCAACGCAGCAATTTTCTCATCGCCCCAGAGATTAGAACCCAATAATTCAGAGCTCCAAGTCTGCAGTTGACTGACCCATTTTACCAAAGAAACATTGCTCAAGTCTCTAAAGGCTGGGGTCAGGAATACAGATATGACAAAAGGTAACTCTGACCTCAAAGGGCATACAGTTCAGTTGGAGATGTATGTGTGTTTTAATAATAATGCCAAATCTTGTAGAAAGATCTGGCCTAGATGCCCAAGAACGTAAAAAAAAAGAAATGAGTATATATATATATATATAAAAAAATGATTAATTGTACCCTAAGTCGAGTGAGGAAGACTTGAATGGGAAGGTGACTCACAAGCTGACTCCTGGAGGGTGTCACACAAAGGAGACAGTAGTCAAGCTGGGAGACAGGGGCTTCTCGCAGGCAGATAGGGAAAGAGCATGACATTTTCAGGAGGATGCATGACTAGAGTCTGGGGGATCTTAGGAGCGGGAGGGAATGTGGCTGGACAGGTGGACTGGGTCAGTTGTTAAAGTTCTTCTGCCCCATGTTGAGGCATTGGGGTTTCATTCCGCTGGCCAGTTTACGGATTGAACCGTGTCCCTGGTGCCCAGTGTGATGAGACTTGGAGAGAGGGCCCTGGGATGTAATTAGGGGAGACGAACTCACGAAGGTGGGAGCTTTTCTAGCACCCAATCATGTTGGCACCCTGGTTTGAGATATCAGTCTCCCAGACTGTGAGAAATTAATATCTGTTGTTTAAGCCTCCGAATCTATAACATTATAGCACCCAGAGCAGACAGGTCAGCTGGCTTAGAACTGTTTTTGTGTGTGTTTAGTTTTTAATCACATGTGTATAACCCTGATGTGTAAGCTTAGCTTAGTCTGTGAGTCTCTATATTCTCTAAATGCTATCAGGGCAAACAATGTAGCAGGGAGAGTAAGAGGCTGAGTTCTCTATTTTGTTTGATTAATAGCCAATACTTGTTTTGTGTAAAGCACTTTGGACAGGGTTGGGATGATGATGGTGGCTGAGGCAGTCTAGCCACTGCCTTTGTGGGGCTAACTTCATGGAGATGGGGGAAAGGAAACATTTCTGGACACCATAGCTTCTACTACCAAATCTACTGTGAGGGAATGCCAAAGAGTAACACTGTAGGGGCAGGAGCTGGCTGTCAGAGGGCTCAGGGAGCCTGATGAGGAGATGACCTTGGAATTGAGAAGCAAATAAAAAACAGCCACTGTGTGAGGACTTGAGGAGCAGAAAGCTGCAGGTACCCAAGGCTGGCTGTGCCTAGGGGCGTGAGAGGGCAGGGCTAGGAGTGGGTAGAGAGGATTTTGGACCAGGACTGGGTAGATGCAGGTTGTATTTTTGAGGCTAAGCCATCTGAAGGATGGATTGCAGATTAAAGGACATTTGTGGCTTTGGAAGTAGGGAAATGATAGTTTCTGTTGTTGTTTTTGTTTTTTGTATTTTGAGACAGGGTTTCTCTGTTATAACTCTGGCTGTCCTAGAACTCACTGTGTAGACTTGGCTGGCCTCAAACTAACAGAGACCTGCCTGCCTCTGCCTCCCAAGTGCTGGGATTCAGGGCGGTGCCACCATCACCTGGAAAATGACAGTTTTTATGGAAGGGGAAAGTAATCAGAGTATCCATGATACAAAAGCACTGGCTTAAGTGTGGGACAGGCTAGGCTTTACATTTATCCTTTTCTGGATTTTTAATCATCATCATCCCTGTGTGTTGGAAATGACAGCTGTTGGATTCTGGGGCCACTCTCCCTGGCTCTCACAAACAAACTCACAACACTTGTAATTAAAAAGGGAGCCCCTGTGTTGTGTGCTGGCCTGCCCCATCAGAAGGACAGGCAAAGTCCAGCAAGGCAGCTGCTTGATCAGACCAGGCGCAGGCAGAGAGTCTCTTTCTCCTCCGAGTTGATGTGTGCTGACCATTGCACATTTCCCACGAGTCTGTTTCCCTCCTCTGCCCCTCTCTGCTCTACACTGGAGGGAATTACATCTTTGGCCAATTGAGTTCCTGCTGCATTTGGCCTGAGAGAGGCACTGGCAGAAGCCAGGAAGCGAAGCCAGGTATTTATTTCTCATGTCCTGATAACGGAGAGCCTCATTTCTCAGCTTCCTTTCCTGATGCCAACAGGCATGTACTGGCCACTGCCCCGGCCTGACCTCTCTCATGTGCCTATGTGCCCTGTCCTATGGATTCCTGCCTGCTGTCACTAGTCTCTGCTTCCTGGTCCCATCTATTCATGGTTTAATCAGTTTCTCACCTTCATTTCCTTCCATTTCTGTTCTAGTGGTTCTGGGGACTGAACCCAGGGCCTGATACTACTGAGCTGTACCCCAGACCCCAGTTCTCTCAGTTTTTTGTTTTTTTTTTTTTTTAAGATCATGAGTGGTGATTTCTCTGTTGTCTTCTTGTCAAAGGATTTTCCCAGACCTGCGAGGAGCTTCTCTCCGAAACACACTGGGTATCCAGCTTCCTGTTCCAACGTGTTTACTTGCTGTTGTTGACACTGGATAATCAAGAGTTCTCCCAATTAGCCCTTTGAACGCCAGTTTCCAGGATGCAACATCACTCTCTCTGAGGAGTATTTGAGAGTTCCATCTAGCTTATTAGCCTTTAATAGCACAGGCCTTCAGTACTCACACATTCACAGGAGCTGCTGCACTTTCTGCAGGTAATAACTGACCGTGCTCAGCAAGTAAGAAAAAAAAAAATTTTATTTTAAGCTTAAAGTATTTCTACGGTGCTTTGTGGAATGCTTTTGTTTTGTCAAATGCATCAGTTGAAAAACAGTGAAAACATTTGTGAGAGCCTATTTCTAAGTCGGAAATCTAGGGTTAGAGGCCACAAAGGACCCTTTGCTGGAGAGCATTCTGCCCACAGATCTGCTGTTAGATTGTCCCTCCCCACAGCTCCCTGGTCTGGAAGAAGTCAGGCTTTCCCAATGGGGCTGCTCTCCTCCGCAGCCCCATCAGCCTCTCTGCTCTTGTCACACAAGTCAATTGACTTTCTGGTTTCTGAAGAGGTCAGATTCTGAAGACAGTAAGAGTCTGGAGGGAGTAAAGAAAGGAGTATTAGGGCTGAGGGGCCCGATGTGTGCGTGCATGTGTTTATGTGTATGTGCACATGTGCTTTTACGTATGTGCATGTGTTTATGTATGCACATACAGTTTGCAGTTGTGTGTGTTTATGTGTGTTATGTATGTGTTTATGTGTGTGTGTGTGTGTGTGTGCACATTTCTGAGTGTATGTGTGTGTTTGCATTGGGTGTGCACATGAGTTTGCATGTATGGGCATTTATTTATGTGTGTATATGTGTATGCATTTGTCTCTCTGTGCATATTTGTGAGTCCTTCAGGTGAGAGGAGTGCCAAGAGTAGAGGTGGGAGGAGTCAGGACACTCCATTCTTGCATGGCTCGGTTGTCTGCATTCTCCAGAGCTTCCAGCACTGATGCCTACAAAAAGCCTATGGAGTGCCTGTGGAATGCCTAGAGGAGGCATGTTTTCTTTTATCACCTTTTGTCTTCTGATACCACACAGAAGTCTCTAGCTATGATAGAGAAATCTACATCCTGAATGGGCAGTTAGGACTCTCAACTGGTTTCCAGATCCCGGTGAACACCGATGCACATTAATGTGGCAGTTTCTTCAAGTGGCTGACTGTAAATGAATCATTAATAATACAAATTCAAATCTCCTTCTGTGATGTCTAGGGGCTAGTGGGAAATGTTTGAGGGTTAACCCAGGGTCTGGGAAAAGCTCAACACTCTTCTGTTTGGTATACATAAATATATTTTACATGCATTGCCTTCCATCTAGGGAAATCAAGATGCAATGGTATTCAGCAGGCTCCAGACTAGAAGCGTCTTTCAATATCCAGCCTGTTTACTTTGGGGACGGAGCAGCTGTTCACAAAGCAATTTACATTCAACAGGTGCTCTGTGACTCTGACTAATTGATCTGAGAAAGAACGGGAAGAGAACATTGCCCTGCCACTGCCTGCTGTACCACACAGGACTGCCACAGAAATGCCAATTGATAACATTTTTAGACTTTTCATGTCTACAGCTGTTCATTTGATTTGCATCTAGCTAGCCATCAGGGCCAAGTTTTAATTTTCGATGCCACCTGTTTTATGGCAATGTGGAGAGTGGGGAGGAAGTACCCACAGCCTGTATATTTATCTTTCTTTTGGGCTAATGCAGTTTATATGATAGTTGGTTTTTGGAAGTTGGAGCTTAAGACACTCATTAAAGTGACTGGAACAGGAGAACAAATGAAATTTTAATTGAATAGCTGACATAGCCAGTGGAATTTGCCAAAACTGCTCTTCTCTCCAGTTTTAGAAATCCATGTGTAGTTAGATGTTATCATCAAAGCGAGAAACAGTGACAACAAAACCCAACTATAATCTTCCATGTTAAATTTTCTTTTGGGACCAAGTTCTAGTAGTCAGTAAATTGAGTCGTATGTACTGATCTCAACTGTGCTCTTAAACCTGTGTTAGGAACTCCAGGGTTCCTTAGTCTTCCAGTGTGATGAAGTGGTAAAGGTGGTTAGTTGATTTAGAAACGTTAGATTTCAGATAGTCCATATATCTAGAAATGAGCTCAACCTGGACTATCGGAGGATTCCTGGCAGTTGGATAAAAGCCAGCATTCCTTAGGAACTCGTGGAACTGATTCCCCAAAGGAGTCATTTCCATTACCTCTGGCAGAAGGGACATGTGACTCTCTGTGGAGCCTATCAGCATGGTGATGGAGGCCCATGGTGGCCTCCAGGCTCCCTCGATATCACAAGTTCTTGTTACATATTTCAGAGTCCATGTTAGCCTCCAAGACCTCCCTTCCCTCCGGCTACTTCCCTCCTTATACCCCACATGGTTTGCCCACTCAGCTCTTTCTATGCCCACTCTTGTATCTCCCCCTCACTCTCTCTTCTCTGGCTCTCTCTCTTTCTTCATCTTCTTGCTATCCCCTCTCTCTTACTATACTCTGCTTTTATCCCCGGCTATCTCTTTCTGTCTTGTTCTGTCTCTTACTCTCTCTTTCCCTCCCTTGCTATCCACACCCTCTCTCTCTTGCTTTCTCTCTGTGCTCTATTCTTTATCTCTTGCTCTCTTACTCTCTCCACTACTCTCTTCTGTTCTCCCACTCCCTTAGTCTCATCCATGCCCAGTCTGCTTTCTTTTCTCTCTGCTCTGGACTCTTCCAGATGTCTGGTTAGTTTCTCCCTCTTATTCACAATAAAACTGTCCCGCTAATAATGGAGCTGTCATGTTGGTAAGTTCTTTATACAAGGACATAAAATATTGCAATTATATTTAGAGATGTTCTAGAGCTTGCTCTCCTTGCTTAGGAAACTTTTCAACTGAATGTGTTGTCTGTATTAAATATCACAAAACTCCCAGTTTGGTTTTATATGTGTGTGTGTGTGTGTGTGTGTGTGCGCGTGCAAGAGCATGAATCAGAGGACAACCTCAGATGTCAGTTCTTACCTTTCATTTTATTTGATACACACTTTCTTGTTGTCGTTCTGCTGTGTATGCCTGGCTAGCTGACCTGAGAACTTCTGGGGGTTCTCCTGTCTCCATCTTCTACCTGCCTTCTACCTACCTTCTACCTGCCTACCTGCCACCTGGGAGCACTGGGTTACATTGTAAAAGCTTGCATTATAAATCAAGCTTTTACACAAGTTCTGGAAATTCGAACTCTGGTCCACTGAGACATCTCTTAGCTCCTCATGTGTCTATTTTTGTTCATTTGCTTTTTGTTTTATTTTAACCTCTGGTTGTAGAGAGTAGAATTCCAGATACTGTTCTTGCCTCCCTTAGAACTAGAAGTCACCATGTATCTCAGTGTCGTCAGTGAGAAGAAATGAGAGTGTCCGGGGGAAGTGTAGCTCTCTGATAAGACACTACCTGTCCACTTATTTCCTGAATTAAGAATGATGCCTGGAGCTGTGGTAGCTATGCTGCGAACATAAAACAATAAGAACAAAGATAAAAAAGCCACCATTTCAAGGGTGCTGGGATAAAGAATGGATTGAGCTCGGCTCTTTGATGATATGGCTGAACTGAACCACTGGACTGGCCCCAATCACATTTTTGCAGATTTTAGGATACAGTAACTAATGTCTATTGCTAGAACTCTGTTGACTGAGTTTTCTCTTATAGTCAAAAGCATTTCTAATGGATCTGATGTCAAACCAGTTAATCAGCCGCCCACCTACGCAACCATCCATCACCCAACCAACAAACCCATTTTCTCATTTCTGATCCTGTCTTGTTTCCCCTCTTCTATCCTCTCAGTTATGATTTAGTTGTCTGCTACCCAGGTCAGACTCTAGGGGATCTTCCTCAACTTCCTATTTCGATGGCTCTCTTTTTAATACAGGACTTATTTCTTGCTTATCTCATTGTTACTAATCCCCAGTACACAGAGGACACAGAAAACATGTTTGGTAGCCTGAACTGAAGTGCCCATGTGTGCAGTGTCATGGATTGGCTCCCGGGTGAGTACCATGCAAACTGGAGAAGAAAAAACAAAACAAAAAAACTTGGGTATTTTTTGTTGAGGTTCTGGTGAGTTCTGATCTCCTTATGAGAGATGGTTTCTCTACTGACTAAATTTCTTTGTTCTTCTGACCCTATGTTTTAAAAAACGTAGACATAGGAGAGTGTTATATGTTTCATCTTGGACCCGAGTTTGAACATTTCTCGTGTTGCTTTTCTCCTCTCGTGACATTTCTTCCTCAAAGCCAATGCTATCAGTTAGGCCCTGCCCAGACAGCATCTCCAGCATCAGTGCTTCTGCCTGTGCTGCAGGTCACAATCCGTAATTGCTGCAGCGGATGGCTTGCTTTCTTGACTGGCTGTGCTGTTGAATTCTCAGAACCATGGCTAGCTTCAGTATTGTTCTGTGTTCACAGGGAGGATATGATGACACATCAGGGGTTCAAAGATTAGTGAGTGCTCTTCCCCCCATCCCCAAAATCAGGGAGGGCGCCAGGAGCAAATAGGAGCAGTGGCTCCGACCTGGTCGGGTGGTCGCTGTAGGACTGGTCCCAGTCCATCCTGGATGTACTCCCATGCTGGTCACCGCCTCTAACCAGCAGGGCTCACCACCCTCCCTGTCTGCAGAGCCACTTCCATTCGCCCATTCTGTGTCACTTCGCCTGAGTTCCTCTTTAGTGCCTTCTTGGTTATGCCAGCCCGGTGACCTGGCTTCCAGTTCAGATTCTCTCCATCTCCCTGGGGGTCCCCTGCATCTGATCCCTCCAGGACTGTAGCTTATCTCTGCTGAGCACCCTGCTGCTCTCCGCCCTCTTTCCTCTTTCCCCTCACCGGCAGTCAGTCCTCCAAGTCTGCCATCCTTTCTACCACATTCAACTCTCCAAATCTTTCCCATTGAACCTGGTATGTGTGTGTGTATGTCTGTGTGTGTGTGTGTGTGTCTGTCTGTGTGTGTGTGTGTCTGTGTGTGTGTGTGTGTGTGTGTGTCTGTGTCTGTGTGTATCTCTGTGTGTGTGTGTGTCTGTGTCTGTGTGTGTCTGTGTGTATGTGTCTGTGTGTGTGTGTCTGTGTGTGTGTGTCTCTGTGTCTCTGTGTCTCTGTGTGTCTGTGTGTGTGTGTGTGTCTGTGTCTCTGTGTGTGTGTCTGTGTGTGTGTGTGTGTGTCTGTGTGTGTGTGTGTGTCTGTGTGTGTGTGTGTCTGTGTGTGTGTGTCTGTGTCTGTGTGTGTGTGTGTCTGTGAGTGTGTCTGTGTGTGTGTATGGGGGGATGACAGTGGCCTCCGTATCCGAGGGGGACCCTGCACCTAATCACACCTGGACTCCATCTCCACATAACCGCTGCGAACCACCGTCTCTCTTCCTCATGGGCAGCTGGTTTTTCAGGTCTGTTGTCTTTCTAATTACATTTGATTCTCAAAATTTTCTTCACTGAACTTGGTGACAGAATAGTTTCTCTGTGTCCATGAAGGAGTGGTGATGGAGGCAACCGTATTGGTGGGGCAGAGGGGCAGGCAGCCAGAGCCCCATTGGGTTCCACCGTCTGCCCCACCGCCATCTTGGAATCCTGCCCCCACGAGATTATTAAAACACATTTCTGTGTGTTTGCATGAGGTCATTTCCGGAGAGGATTGGTATATGGGAGCGTACCTGATGGGGAAAGACCCAGCCTTAAGGAGGGCAGCCTCAGGGCCTGGGTGGAGTAGAAGTGGCAAAATTAAATGTCAGCATGTGACAACTCCCCGCGTCTCTTCCTGTAGGCGCCACACTCCAGCTTCTTCAGCCTTGCAGTGTGACTAACACCAGCAGCTCCCGGGAAGCTTTTTAAACCTTCACTTTCCCAATACAACGTCATTGGCCTGGCCTACTCCAAGATTTCTAGCTTTGTGGACTAAGTGGCTTCTCCAGCATGCAGATAGCCACTGCTAGACTACCCAGCCCCTTTCAGTAAGCCAATTAATAAGTCCCCTTTCATAATTTTATATAACTATACGGGTTCAGTTTCCTTTTGCTTGCTGTGGTAAAACACTCTAACCAAAAGCAACTTCAGGGAGGAAACCTGTGCTATTAGGATTACTTTTCCAGGCCACAGTCCTTCATTGAGGGAAGTCCAGGCAGGAACTCAGGTAGGAGCTGGAAGCTGAAACTGTAGATGAATGTTGCTTGCTGGTTTACTCTCTGGCTCATGCTCAGATGACTTTCTTATATATAGTCCTGGGTTACCTGCCTAGGGAATTGTGACACCCATAGTAGCCGGGCACTCTCACATCAATTAAAAATGAAGACCACCTTCAAAGATGCACCTACAGACTAGCCTGATAAAGACAACTACTCAATTGAGACTCCCCACCCCCAGGTGATTATAGGTTGTGTCCATTTGACATGCAATACTAACCGGCACAATGATTTTCTGCAAATTCTTCTTCTTCTCCCTCTCTTCTTCCTCCTCTTCTTTTTAGAGAAAAAGAAAGCGATAATTTTCATTGGATACAATGTTAGGTGGATGAAGAGCCTACACCTCCAATCATCACCTAAGAGACATGAGCTGGGGCTGAGGGATAGCTCAGTGGCTATGAGAATGTATTGCTCTCACAGAGGACCCAAATTCATTTTTCAGTCCCTGAATTAGATGACTTATAACTACCTGTAACTCCAGCTCCAGATCTGATGGCTTTGACCTCCATGCTGTACGTGAACATACACATAATTAAAAATAAAATAAATCTTTTTTTTTTTAAAGAGCCGTGAGCTAGTTTTTTTGTTTCTCTCTCTCTCTTTGATCTGGTGCCTCATATCTCATCGGATCATATTGGACTTATTTCTATGTATTCAGTAAATATTGGGAGAGCCTGTTCGTGTGGACACCAAAGGAGATGTTCCCCAGCAAAGGGCTACTTTGCTGGTGTCTGCATTTATCGGCAATTAGGTTTCAAAGCTGAGCAAAGACAATTAGTACATCAGGAAACTATATTAGAACAGTAGTATAAGTGTGATGTGCTATTTTCATGATTAGCTTTCTCTGTCAAGCTGTGCTGCAGGACACGTTAGAGGGCTCCATGGAGTGGAGTGTACTCAAGTGGGTATTCAGCCTGTATTGAGAATGATGATGATGACGACAGTGTCATAGCGACAGGGATGAGGGCGCCAGGGCACCTCGCAATTTGTGGTAAACAATGGCAATTACACAGAAATGTCTGTTGATGTCGACTTCCCGGCAAGGGCTTGAAAACGATAATTAACTGGAGGGATTGCTGCAAGTCTTTTGGTAACAGGCAACCTTTAATCCAGCGGAACAGCGGCAATCAGTGTGGTATCTGGAATAAACCATTAATTGTATGAATTATGGTGTTTCATGGCAATTATAAGTCCCCGAAGGGGGACAACTTGGGAGAAGAATACCTGTGGAGGCTTTCTGAATGAGGTCCGTGTGCTGATGGGGACCGAATGGGATCAGTGCGGACTCTGGTCTTTGATTCTGTTTCCGCAAGGCTCTATCTAGTGCCTCATCATGGCCTCAGATCCCAGTGGTCTCGCTATGGTTTTTTTTTTGTTAGTCAGATAAATGCTGAGGCCTTACTCCAGTGTAAAGGAAGGATAGCTGTTCTCAGCCTGAGAACCCGATTCTGTCTTCTGAGCCAAGCTTGGAGCAGTATGCTTCTATTTCTCAGGCAGCTGTTGCAGAGATAGGCGGCTGTTGTCCCTCACATCACTAGTAGTGGAATCCTTGGTGAGTCTAGTAGACTTGTATTTTATATAGCGATATATAACATTTTCTGTCGTGGGTCCTCTTGTTAGCACTGGTTCAATTCCATTTTTTATCTCCTCATTTTTTCATAAAGGGGTGACTTTAGATCAAGTGTCAACCAAAACAAGGTCATTTGCGTGACTCTGTCTTCCCTTTTTTAGCCAAGGGCCTCCGCCTAAGATGTGGGACTTCAGATAATTTATTTCCAATTAGCACTTGAATAAGGACAGGAAGCAACATTGTTTGGTGAGTCTCTGTCTTCTGCCAGGGCAAGTGAAAGCAAGGGGTAGAGAATAAAGAAGCAGAAATGGCTACCTTGATGGAAAGGGACAGGAATGGGTTACAATCTGGAGAGTGAACTCTATGAGCTCAGAAGGTAAAGAGTCTTCTCCCAGCTCTCTATTGTTATGCCATGCTTTTCAACAGTCCAGGTGTGCAGGCCTAATCCAGGCCATGACAACAGCTACCTGGAGAAGACACTTAATCCTTACAACCATTTCTTGGGAGGAATTGCTCCTTTTCAGAAATGATAACGATAGACCAAGAACTTTACAAATAAACCTGGCATGGTGGTATATGCCTTAAATACCAGCACTTGGGAGGTAGTGGCAGGTGAATCTTTGAGTTTGAGATCAGCTTGGTCTATAGAGAGTTTCAGGACAGTAAAAGTTACACAGAGAAACCTTGCTCAAAAAGGAGGAGGAGGAGGGGGAGGAGGAGAAGAAGGAGAGGGGGAGGAGGGAAAGGAAGGAGGAGGGGGAGTAAGGTGAAGGGGGAGGGGAGGGAGGAGGGGGAGGAGGACGAGGACGAGGAAGAAGAAGAAGGAGAAGGAGAAGAAGAAGGAGAAAGAAGGAGAAGAAAGAAGAAGGAGAAGGAGAAGAAGAAAGAAGAAGAAGAAGAAGAAGAAGAAGAAGAAGAAGAAGAAGAAGAAGAAGAAGAAGAAGAAGAAGAAGAAGAAGAAGTTGTTTACAAATTCTGTGCATAAACCATACCACTGAGTTCTTGAAGCAAATCAGTGAGGTAGGTTGTATTATGATTTCCATTTCATACATGAATGAACTGAAACCTGGGGACATCATGTAAATTGTCCAACTTTCACAGATAGCCCAGAAGTCTTCCCTGTGAGCTCAACTTTAACCACACTGAGACCTTGTTGATACATACGAGTTCGGGACTGAGACTCAAAGAGGTTCAGTGAATCATTCAGTATCACACAATAGGGTCCAGACTTAAGCAAACTAGCTAAAGTGAACACAGTAACCATCTTTTTCATCCCACAAACTCAGAGGGTCTCACTGATCAAAGGGGTACCAATGACGGTGCTTAAGCATTAGAATCAGTTCATGAATATGGGATACAATTGTCTGTCTGTATTCTTGAAATATTGGTCCCAGGACTTGAAGAACTTCAACTAGAAGATGTATAAGAAACCCCTTAGGTGGGAAAGGATTTATATATAACTTACACAACCTTTTCTATACTTATCATCTCTAGATTACTTAGAATATCAAACACAGTGTAAAAAATTATATAGAGAGTTATTATGCTATATTGGTGTACTAGTTAGGGTTATTATTGCTGTGATGAAACACCATGACCAAAGCAACTTGTGGAGAAAATGGTTTATTTGGCTTATGCTTCTAAATAACAGCTCATCATGAAAGGAAATCAATACAAGAACTCAAGCAAAGCAGGAACCTGGAGGCAGGAGCTGGTGCAGAGGCCATGGAGGGGTGCTGCTTCCTGACTTGCTCCTCATGGCTTGCTCATCCTGCTTTCTTATAGCACCCAGGACCACCAGCCCAGGGATGGCACCACTCACAAGGGCTAGACCCTCCCACATTGATCACTAATTAAGAAAATGCCCTACAGTCATATCTTATGGAAGCATTTTTTCTCTTTTTTTTCATTTTTCCCTTTTATTGAAAATAGATTATTTTCTTATACAATATATACTGATTATAGTTTCCCTTCTCTCTACTCCCCCCAGTTCCTCCTGCCCTCCTTTTCTGTCTGTATCCACTCCCTTTCTGTCTCTCATTAGAAAAGAAAAGGCATCTAAGAGATAACCACCAAACATGATGAATAAAATATAATAAGATGAAATAAAACCTTTCATATTGAAGTTGGACACTGGAACCCAGTAGGAGGAAACAAGTCCCAAGAGCAGGCACAAGAACCGGAGACCCACTTTTTCTCACAGGCATAGAGGCATTTTTCTTAACTGAAATTCCCTCCTTTTCGATAATTTTAGCTTATGTCAAGTTACATAAAACTATCCAGCACAATTGGTTATGGAATAATGACAAGATAAAAGTCCATACAGGTCCAATGTTAACATTGTCACTGTAGACCTAATATCATAGGGCATGTCAGCAGCAATGAAACTTTTGTTTTAAATATTGAACATCATCTTTCAGTCTGTATTCCCTAGAAGAGAAGAAACTTAGGCAAGGCTAATATGCTGATACCCAGTTGGTGGTGTGATTCTAGGGCATCAAGAGTAAGGGAGAAAGGAGGGTGGGCCATGGCACCAGGGGATTAAGATAGAAAGCTGTTATGATATCAATTTGGCCATGTAATCACAAGAAAACAAGCAAGTGCTAAGTTCTGGGATAATACCTTCATTCAAGCCACGAAGAAGCACTGTCTTGGTTACTTCTCTATTGTTGTAAAAAGACACCGAGACACAACTTGTAAAAGAAAGTTTATTGGGGTTAATCATTTCAGAGGGTGAGTCTATGACCAACGTGGTGAGAAGCATGGCAGCAAGCAGGTAGGCATGGTACTGGAGCAATAGCTGAGAGCTTACATCTTGGGACACAAGCATGAGGCAGAGAGAGAGGGAGGGAGGAAAAGAGGGGGAGAGAGGTGGGGGGACAGGGAGACAGAGAGGGAGAGGGAGAGGGAGAGGGACAGTGGCTTGGGTTTTTGAAACCTCACAGTCCACCTCCAACAAAGCCACACCTCCTAACTGTTCCCAAACAGTTCTACCAGCCAGGGACCAAGCATTCAAATATATGAGCCCATGGAGGCCATTCTCATTCAAACCATGACCACTGTGCTCACATGGAAGGAAGGTGAAGAACCTTTCTGACAGCTTGTGCCTACCTTTCCATTATTTTCCCTAGTACCTCTTACTGCTCAGTGTTTGCCCTGTGGAGTTCCTCGCAGTTCTTGGATTGTTATTTAGTCATTGTTGCAGTACCCGGGAAAGCTGGTTCTTTGTGAAGTTGTATGAATTGAGTCTGGCATCTGGTTTTGGCCCACTGGGAGGCCAAACATCTGCCAAGGGTAGAAGGTATAGAGGCTGAGGGCCTAGGAGGCAGATGAGGCTGTCGGAAGGTTGCGTAAGTAGTGCCTTTTTAGTCTAGTCACCCTCCTACATCTGCTTCCTATGTTACCTTCTATGCTTTCTGCATGGTAAGAGCAAGGTCCTCTCATTTATGTCCTGGCAGAAGAAGATAGGCGAAGTCACCTGTCACATAATCCTTGTCATTTGCAAGAGCTCGAGTCAACTGGACCACCATCCCTAAAGCTGTAGCTGATTTGTAACACACAATAGCCACCACCTCCCTCTCTAGTAACCCAGTTCAGTGTTGGGTCTTCCTGGATACACATTGGCTGATCTGGGTGGATAGCCTGGTAGAAATTCCAGGCCTCTGTAAGTATTCCGAGTCCTTAGTTGTCTTTGTGGTATGTAGTGTTTATTGTGTCTAGTAACACCACTAATCAACTAAAGTATTAAGGGATGTTCTACTGACACCTCTGTTTTTGAGATATAACCCTCTCTGTCCTGTCCTGCAGTATCGACCTGAATTCCCTGTACTCATTGGTGATGAGTATCTCTTCTTCTGGGAAGGGTGTGGAGAAGGTGAGCTACTTCTGTCCCTTGCCTTCTGCTTCCTAGATCAATGTAATCTAGATGTGGGGACGTAGTACTGTACACAGGTCTTTGATGCAGTGCTTATGAGGCATTCAGAGAGAACACTGTCTGTCCTGGTTAGATGTTTATGTCAACTTGACACAGACCAGGGTCATTTGGGAAGAAGGAACTTCAGTGGAGAAAGTACTTCCTTTGGAGCATAGGTAAATCTGTGATGCATTTTCTTGGCTGATGGCTGATGTGAGAGAGCCCATCTCATGATGGGCAGTACTACCCTTGGGCAGGTGGTCCTGGGCTATATACAAAGGCAGGCATGGAGAGTAAGCTAGTAAACAGCATTCCTCCATGGTCTCTGGTTTAGTTCTTGCCTTTAGGTTCCTGATTGAGTTCTAGCCACGACTGCTCCCAATGATGGAATGTAGTCTGTAAGATGAAATCAATCCTCTCTTCCTCAAGTTGCTTTCGGCCTTCATCACCCCAATAGAAAAATAACTAAGATGGTACCCAACATAGAAGATGTTCCCAAGCATACTCTTCAAATGAGTCAGTCGAAGGCTCTCTCATTGTTCTGTCAGACCAGCTACTTCTGGGAATGGGGTACACGGGCTGGAACATCCCGTAGTCACATGATCATTGTTATGACACCTTTATTAACATGAATTTCTTGTGTGGGATTAATGTTACACATCTCATAAGCCTTCTGATACCAGATGTGACAGAGGCAAGCAGGAAGGGAAGGTAGTGTAAAGTAGTATTGATTTTTGCGAAGATCAATGCTGTCCATTTAAGGAGGAACTGCTCAATATCGAGGGCTCCACATTGGTCTCTGTGTCTGGAGTGGTTGTGCACTCAGCAATGACAATGACTGGATTAGACTTGGTGGAAGTTGACTCATGTGCCGGCCGAACAGAGCTGCCATCCTCGACACCGGATGCATACAGATTGGAAGCTGTTGTGTCACTTTGAGTCTGGTTGATGGACAGAGGTTGGCTGTCATCCATAAGGCACATTGTCCTGTCCATCTGGCTCTGGGCTCCTTCTCTGCAGTAGGTGATTTATAGTGAGCACCATACAAGGTACAGCACCACATTTTATGCCCACAAATTCACCTATAGACTTTTTACAAACCAGATTTTAGACTTGTTGCCTTTAGGACCATAAGACACCAGTTAAGCCATTAGTTGGTATCCAAGTACCTGTTTAACCCATACCTCAGGCCACCTCTGCAGACAACCATACTGCTTTGAAATCTGCCCACTGGAAGGAGTGCCTTCATCGTGGTTTTTTGAGATCTCCTGGAGATGGACTGTAGTGTGGTAGTGGTATTATTTCCTGTGGACTTCTTTGTGAACTGGGTCTGGTTTAAGTCTTTCTTCTTCCAATATTTATTCACAGGGAACTCTTCATGATGGGACAGGCAAGACTCGGGTTGTTCCCCCATTGGGTGTCTCACACAGGGAATGTGCCTCTAAATAGAAGATCAGAAGCATCTCCTTTGTGACTTCACTTTCTTTAATGTTTCTCTTCAGAGCTCTCTTTCCTAATCCCAACCCAATTCTTGCTCTTATTTATTTATTTTGGCCCAGAGTATCAGTCACTGAGCTTCATTTGGCCTACCACACGGGGAAGTTGGAACAATAAAGGATAAGTTGAAAAGTTGATGAATGGTCCAGCCTTTGTATCAAATGTTTACCCAACAACAGACTTTTCATAGCATGCACATGGTTTATGGAGAGATAGCACAGAGCAATGGGTTTATCAATAATCCCTGCAGTCAGATTGCCTGTGCCTAAATCCCAGCTCTACCACCTAGTACTGAAGCAGGCATCTGGCCTCTCTGCTTTCCACTTTTCTTATCCGTAGAATGAGGAAAATATCGTCCGTGTTATTTTTATAACACGTGTCTTATAGAATCTTGTAAGGATTAAAAGCTTACTGTGTAGAAACTACTTGGAAGTCATCCTGATCTATCCTAAGTGTCTTGTATGTGTTTGTTATTATTTTTGCTTTTGTTATTATCATGCTAAGAGTCAATGTGTCTTTTCCCCAAGAGCAAAATAATTTACACATATTCTAGTTTACTTCCTATTGATGTGATAAGCGTCATGACCAAAAGCAACCTGGGGAAGAAAAGGCTTATTTCATCTGACAGCTTCCATTTTATAACAATCCGTCATTGAGGGAAGTTGGGGCAGGAACTTAAGGCAGGCAACTGGAGGCAGGAACTGAAGCAGAGACGACAGAGGACCACTGCCTACTGGCTTGTTTATCATGGATTTCTCAGTGGTATATATATTTATATATATAACTCAGGACTATCTACTGAGGTGTGGCACTGCCCACAGTGAGCTGGCCCCTCCCACATCAATCATTAATCAAGAAAATGCCGCTACAGACTTGTCTACATGAAATCTGATGGAGGCAGTTCCTCAGTTTAAATTCTCTTTCCAGATGACTTTAGATTGTGTCAAGTAGAGGAAAAAAAAAAATCACCAAAACATGTTATTTATTTAAATATTTTTATTTTGTTTTATGTATGTGGTGTTTTGTATGCGTATTTGTCTTAGCTCCACATGCATGTCCAGTGCCCGTGGAGGCCACAGGGAAGTGCCAGATCCCCTGGAGCTGGAGTTCCAGATGGCCATGAGTTGCCATGTGGATTACTGGGTCCTCTGGAAGAGCAGCCAGTGCTCTTAATAGCTAAGCTGCCTCTCTAGCCCAAAATGTGTTTAAAAATATAACAAAAAAGTGTTAAAAGGTTTCCATTTAATAAAGGTTTAAATTTCAAAAGGTAGAGGGAAAAAGTAAAGACTTATTTACGTTACTTACTATTTAAACTAGGTTAAGAGATCATAAAGACTAATGTAGTTCACACATCAATGACCGTCATTTTCCTTGCCCACCTCGGCGCCGGTGCCCATTTGCATTGAGATCTGCCGCTCTTCTCAGCAGGAGATGGACTCTGTCTAAGTAGTTTACTAACTGCCACATGGCCTAGTTGACAATTACCGAAGTCCAGGCCTGTGAGTGGTGAATTCTAGAGCAGGCAACTTAAAGAAACACAGCAGCCTGAATCAGAGCTGCTGTTGTTAGCTGAACAGCAAACCGAAGCATTATGGGAAACTGCCAGTTGGGTCCACGCTGAGTGAGTTGATAGTCATCGTGTGTGGCGCAAGAACTAACATTTACCCAGTGCTGACTATGTATCGCCACGAGTGTTCCAAAGGCAGTCATTCGCTTCACCTTGACAGCAGCTCTGCTTCAGGGTTGTAGGTAACAAAAGCAGCCCTGGGTATCACATCTCGGCAAAACTGCTGATCCGCAAAGACCAGGAGAGACAAAGCCCACTCCCTTCACAGACCTTCTCCACTGGGATGTCTCGGGAGGGACTGACGCTGCCAGTGGACAGAAGGTCACAGCACTTTGCTTTTGTAGTGTGAAAGCAGCCCGAGGCAGAGCATACATAAACAGGAGAGTCTGGAATTTCAGCACAGGGTGCTGAGCTGGATTTGGATTTCAGATTCAACCCTCCCAGCCCCTCTAGAAAGTGAGTGCTGGTGTCATGAGGAATCACAGACTGCATCAAGTTAACCTGTCTATCGAGTCCCAGCATGGCACCGACTTCTGCCGCCACTGGGAGAGCTGCCAAAGCCTTCACAGGTGTGCTTTCAGCGGGCCTTGTTTATCCTGCAGAGCCCTGGTTGACAAAGTCAAGGGAATCAGGTTTCATCTTACCCTTTACCCTTTTCTGTGGCTGTGGGCCATTGCTTAGGAATGGGTCAGATCCGTTTTTGTACTCACATCCAATGTGAGGCCGACGGGAGTCCCAAGAGAACAAGCAGAGCATTCTCTTCTAGATTTGGGACAAGTTTCTCCTTGTGTCTCAGCTGGAACGTGCTAGGTACTTATGTCTGAGACATCTTCCAGCAAGGCGACAGGATTGCTCTGACTGGCTGGAGCTAATCAGGTCCCATGCAGGGGCTGTGGCCAGATCTTCTGTTTTCTCAGCTGCTCACCGATGCTGCTGTTGGTTTATTGTTGCTGTTTCAGCACTAGAGGGTGACTTAAGCTCAGGTTTTCCCTAAATCTGCAATTGTTGTGTTGCTCAGAATGAACTATAAAAGTGCCCCTCAGGAGTGCTCTATCCCACAAGCTTCCACCTCAGGCCAGGGTGGGCCTAGTCCTCTCTTTTTTTTTACAGTCGCTGGACTGTGGTTAAGTATGGTGGGGTTCCGTCTAATTCTTCTCCTCAGCAGGAAGAGACCAGACTCAAGCTCCTATGGATAATTTAGCATGTCTCTTCTGAGCAATGGTTTTCTTTGTGTTGCACTTGCTGTCTTGCTCAGGAGCAGACAGAAGATGGAAAGTCTCGTGACCTGCAATGCTGTAGCACTGAATCACACCTGGAGCCTACATCCTACCAAGAACGGCACGGCATAGAGCCAAGACCAAGGACCACATGGCTACGGGCTGCCATGCTGCTGACGTATATGGATGGACTAAATTGCTACTCTCCTTCCTTTAGTGTGCCTTCTCTTCATTGTACTAAGGAAGCTAGGCACTATGGTCGTACCCATCTTCTTAAGTTCTTAGGAGATTAGTTTGGAGTGTGAATAGCTGTGGATGCTGTAGGGAGATGACTGCTGGGTGTGTTTCTCACCTGTCTTTCTCAGATCGTGGCAAGACCTGCTGTAAAGAAAAGTTTGGGCATCAACACAACACAAGGAGAGAGCCGTCTGAACATGGACGTAGGGATCGTAGTGATGTACCCACAAGCCGAGGAAGGCCAAGGGCTGCCAGCAAGCAGAAGCCATACAAGAGACCTGAAAGAGTCTTCCTGACAGCCCTCAGGAGGGCCGGCCCTGCCGACGCTTCCATCCTGATGTCTAGCCCACAAGAGCAGCAACATACTGCTGTGTTGAAACCCCCTCGGTCCAGGCTCTGCGTTCTTGCAGCCGAGGGGCCGGCATAGCTGAGGCCAGGCTCGGGTTCTGTTTCACTGCGGCCGAGGAGAATCTTGTCCGTTACTCGATTTGTTCTTTAGTTGTGTCCATTCAGCTGTCCCCAGTCATTTGCATTTTCAGATTTAAGATCCGGGACAGGCTCGCTTTCAGAATAGTCTGTTTTAATTACATAGATAGAACAAATAAGTGTTTTTTTTTTTCCCATCTGACTCTTTTCTTTTGCGCTGTATTAGATAAATTAGATAGGATTAGGTTAATTTGGAGTTTACACATCGAATAGATAAGATTATATCCAACTATGACTTACAAGAGTGTTTTATTTTTCAATTATGAATTTAAAAGTCTATAAGGAGAATCTAGAGGTGTCATTTAGGGACCTCATCTTTGTAGCCTAACTTTCTGAGCATGAGGAGCTCATCTTCCTGGAGGTAAGATGGCTGCTTCATTGGACTGGCTACACAGTCCTGACTCTGAGAAGGAACACGGAATTGGAAAGGGAAGAGTGGATGTCTACATCATGATAGTAAATGAGTATGACAAAAGTTCAAAATTACAGCGATTTAAAGAGGAATCTTATCTTTCTTATTAATGACTGAGCTATCTTCTAAGCCCTGCACACAGGTTTAGTATTTGCTTTCTGTTGTTCCTTGAAATCAAAATACAAACACCACTAAAATAAAAACATGCTTTAAGTTAGAATACAAAGTAGTAGGTTTCCATATGGCTTTTTCATTCACTCTCAGTTTTGTTTGACCCTCCCCCAAACGCTTTCCATTTTCCTACCCAACCCCTTAACCCTTTCTCTTCTAGTGTTCTTCACTTTGGTTTTCACATTGCATGTGCTTTGCTACTGCCCACTTCCCTTCTCGGCAAAGACAACACTGCTCCCAAAAGTTGCAAGTAGTAAGTTTCAACTCAAAATTTCAATGCCAGGTCTGGGATACTGCCTTATGATTTTTTTTTTTTGTCTAAGTAGTTCTCAGAGGCTTCTACAGACAATATAGGGTATTGATTGCTGTTGCCCTTAAGTGGTCCCCAGAAGTAAACAGTAAGAACCTGTTGCTGTAGAAACTACATACACTGGATATAGGACAGAATGAAACCAAGGTGCAACAGAGCAGGAAGCTTCCTTTCTACTGACTTGAAATTATAGTTAATCATGCTATGCAGGGTGCTAGGGGAGAAGTCACCAATGATCACACTATGCTGTGACCCTAACCTGCTGCAATACTGGACTGCCTGGAAAGGTATGCCTGCTGGTACAATAGTGGCATAAATGTTCTGGGGGTAACTACTCACTTCCTGATGGATTTGAGGCCCATTCCTTGGGAGGGTACACATGCCTGGCACTATAGAACTTTTCAAAAGCTTATAGTTAGGAAGGTCTTCTAGCTATTTTTTTGGTTAGTAATCTTCTTGGCCTGGCATATTATTTGGCATGTAGATGATGCTCAGAAAAAGCTGGTTAGATGGCTAGAGAGTTGGTCCAGTGGTTAAGAGGATTTGTTCTTGGAG
Organism: Cricetomys ansorgei; assembly: GCA_026225945.1. NCBI lineage: Eukaryota > Metazoa > Chordata > Mammalia > Rodentia > Nesomyidae > Cricetomys > Cricetomys ansorgei. The sequence continues at coordinate 66,304 of JAMJFZ010001996.1, forward strand.
AAGACCTGGGTTTGATTCCCAGCACCCACATGGAGGCTCCTCGCTGGGCACCAGGCATGCATGTGGTATACAGAAAAATAATTAGATGAATACATCAGTGCTTTTTATTTAAATCTTTATCTTTGTTTTTTGTAATTATTTTATCAGGCTTTGTCCTTACTAATCCAGCTAACGTTTAGTTTTGACCATAGTATTTAACCAAATATGTGGAGTTCAAGTTGCGGTTTTGGTGTCATGTCTGGAGAACCAATTAATCAAATGCTTACTTCAGTGTGCTTTCTGGAACCCATTTCTTATTCAGGAGCTTGCTGACATTTCCAACAGCTGGTGGTATACAGTAAATCTGATTGAATAGCTCCTCTTAGGAAGGAAAACCAATATGATATTATGTATTGTCGTGGCAGAGGGTATGAATGATTGAACACCAAGAAGATAGACAGTGTCCAGCCTTCACACCAGGAAGGAGCTGCAGAGTGAGGCGCAATCCTAAGACAGCTGGCAGTAAGGTCCTTGACCACTCGTTCTTTTTTTTTCCCAGTTAAAGTCAATTATAACATCCAACAGGTCTTGGAGCCACCTTGTGAAAAATTCATTCACAAATCATGTTCAAATAAGACAGGGAAAGGGCTAGGACACATTTAAGCACTTACCTGAACACACAATACCAACAAAGAGGACTACAGTCTTACATTTATTTCTTGAAGATAACAGTTCATTTGCTGGAACTTGCTGGAGGAATAGCTTTGCTGGTGTTCACAAGGGTTTCTCACATGTCATCTCCTCTGAACATTAGTATAGTTGTACACCTATGGGGTGGCTCACCAAGGAAGACAAGAAGGCATATTTCATAATTGCAAACCTTGCCAGACCTCAGCAGAGGGAATCACCATCATGGCAAACACCACCTCGACAGTGGAACCCCCAGTGTCTGAGCTCAGGTGTTTTTATTGATTCAGAACTCCTCAGGTGTAGATCATAAGCAATCAACTTCCCCCACATAAATCCAACACCTTCAGACAATACAAAATACCAAGGCCTAGGCATCCCTTTTTCCAACAGTGCACAAAAGCAGTTATTGTAAACGTAACTAAAAATAAATCTTCCCCAACACATTAGTTTCTCCTTCTGCTCCAGGGACGGCATTGAAATTGTGGACATCCAATGCCTGGTGAGCCAATCAAACACAGACTATAGGGTATCCTGAAAGTCAATGATGGAGGGGCTCTGTGGCCATCTTTCTGAACCCAAGGTTTAATGGCAGATAATAGTAGTAGTTCTCATGTAGTATCAACAAATAAAAATAGACTCAAAAGTAAAAATATTGCATCAGATTCTAGAAATGTTGAGAAAATATATTTTCGTCTTCCTTTCCTCTTTTACTTCTATTTTTAAAATTAAAATGTAATTACAACATCTACCTCCATTCCCTTGCCTTCCTCCAACTCCTCCCATGTCCCTCTTACACTCCCACTGTATTTTTTCATGAAATACATAACAATCCTGTTTTGAGGTTAGTTCAGTGAAATCGAATCATCACTGTAGAGCCAAATTGTAGGTTCAGAAGCTGTAAAGGAGCCAGGACGATCTTTGAATCCATGTCCTCCTGGAGCAGAAGGGCAGTGTCACTGTCAGCAGAAGCTCACGGTGGCTGGCACTGTCAGAACGTACTTCCTTTGCTCCTCTGTCAGCCTCAGCTGAAAGTGAAGGTTTAGCTGAATTGTAATACATAGTCCATTGATCGCCTGACAAATCTAGAAATCCAGAGCTCCGAGGTGTCCTTATACCTGTATATGAGGCGGCCTTAAACATTCTGAAACAAGACTGTGAATGATATAATGATATGGCTGAAGTGATAACCTTTCCCCTGCCCCTGGGGAAGATTCAGATTGAGCCTTGTCTCCAGACGTCCATTCTGTGATAATGACCTTGCAGCTTTGCTTTGATCTTGACCCTTCATCGTCATGCCAATGTACCGTTACGTTTCTATTAATTCTTGAGTAGACAAAAAGGCTTACAAAAATCTATGTGGGCTATGAATACTCAAAATACAAAAATGTCAATGCCTTCCCCTTGATTTAGGAGGAGTAGCACACTATTTTTGTGAGGGCTCTTTACTGTGTGCTTTGATTCCACCCTTCCTCCAGAGATATCTATCCATCCCCCTGAAGTTTACATGTATCGGTTCTTCATTTTCTTGATAGTTGTAGGACACACGCATGTTTGTGTTTTTGAGAAATGTATTTTTAGTTTTGTCTTGTTTGCATTTTATAGAATTTAAACATTATGTTTCTAAAATTTATTCATGTTATATCATTTTTCTAAAAATTATTCATCCTGTATCATTTTTACTGCATTATAATATTTCCTTGTATACTCATTAGACAGTTTATTCAATCTTCTTATTAGGACCATGCACTGTTTCATTAAAAATTGTACCCTTTAAAGTGTCATAAAGTTAAAGAGGGCAAGATTGGGGTTACTGTGAGAAGACCTAAAAGAGAAGAATAGATCCCTTTTCTTCTCTGGATACTCTTTTTAAAAAAATACTGATTTTTATTTGTGTGTGTATAGTCTGTGTGTTAGTATATGTGTGTGCATGTGAGTACCCATGGAGACCCAAAGAGGGCATTGGAGCCCCTGGAGCTGGAGTTACAGGTGATTGTGAAGTGCCCAGTGTGGGTGTTGGAAACCAAACACTAGTCCTCTGCAAGAGTAGCACCCTTAGCTGCTGAGCAATTTCTCCAGACCCATGATATTCTTATGGAATTTGTCCAAATCCATGAAGGCAAGAGCTTGCTAGCATGTGCATATTTGGGGTGAGACATGAAGTGAGAGATTGGAAGCCAAGTTCCCATTTCCTCTCATGGGGCTATCCAGTTTTCTCAAAAGACTGCCACTCTTGAGTACTCATGACCAACTGACTTTATAGAAACAGGCCCACGTCTGCTCTTTCTGTCTCATGGCTTATTAACATCCTGGCATCAACACAGGTGAGTCTTTTGACCTACAGGCATCATACGGTCCTCCATTCCTATGTCTTCCTGGTGTTTCTCTCAAAGCATTGGAAGCTTTGTTTCCCTCTGAGAGACACAGCTTATTTTGTCATTCTAGCTCTGTGATGTCATCTAGTGCATGGCCAGTCCCTCAGCTCCCTATACTAGATTGACCAGCATACCTCTAGCAAAATGTCAGGCTGGCATCTTTAGATTTCTGCTATCTAGTAGATATTGGCCCAGCAATGTCACTCTCTTTAGCTTTATTTATATATATATTTTTTAAAAGTTTTGTAGGATGTCCGGTTGTTTCTGTTTTCCTTGTCAGGAAGAGTGTCTCAAATTCCATTCTACTACCATGGAGAGGAAGACTTCGGGTCTGTGCACTTCATCCCGCCGAGCTTCCCATCCTGGTCTTCCTTCCCTGCTCCCATGCTCCCTCTCATCAGCACCAGGCTCTGCTTTACTTTCGGGTACCTTTCTCTCCACTTGTTTCAGATGTCGGCTTCTCTGATGACTCCTCCTTTATCCTTCTTTTAATTCAAATGAGAGCATGCTTCACAATCAAGATAACAGATATGAGCATGCTGGAGAGCATCAGCACACCCTTTGAAAACAAAACAATAATCATGGGTAGTCATCCCAGATAAATGTGACAGGATTCAGGCTGAAACTTGTGGAAAATCAAGAAGCCTTTGTGAGTGTAGAGGGAATTTGTGCTTCTCATGAAGTTAGACACAGCTGGCATGGTGGTGCATGTCTGCGACCTCTGACCTAGGAGTCAGAGGCAGATGGATTGCTGCGAACTTATGATCAGCCTTGTTCAAGTATTGAGTTTCAGGCTAGTCAGAGCTACACAGTGAGACTATTTCGAAGAACAAAAGCAAACAAAGTAACTAAAAGATAGGTTGAGCTACCCCTCAGCAGCCGGACAATGGGCTTATTTAAGGACAATTATTAATATAAGTTGGCTTATTTCCCTCTTTATCATGAGTTCATACACACACACACACACACACACACACACACACACACACACACAGTGTGCTTGAGCATGTGTGTGTGCCTCTTTGTGTGTGGGTGGGTGTAAATACGTATAGACCAGAGGTCAATGTCAGGTGTTATTCTCCAGAACCTGTCCACTTTAGTTTTTGAGACAAGGCCTCTCGGTGGGACTTGGGGCCAGCTTATGGGTCTACATTAACTATCCAGCAAGCCTATGGATCTGCCTGGCTGCCTGCATCACCTCAGTGCCGGGATTACAGGTGTACCTGGCTTCTTATAAGAATGTTGGGGGTTGAAGTCAGGCCATCACACTTGGCAGCAGACACGTCACTGACTGAACAGTTCCTTGGCCCAAGAGACTGATATTTGGTTCGTTAAGTTTCAGAGGTGTCCTGATGCTGTTTACATCACGCAGTGAATGGCAGAGTTCACTTTTATTAAAAAGAAAGATCATTGGAGACTATTCATTTAGTGTCTCAATGGAAAAAAAAATTTGGGTTGTCAGCTGTTTCATGTCCTTTGAATTATTT